>ML780195.1:61453-123428 GCA_009831015.1 Picea engelmannii | reverse complement strand
GGTCGAGGATTACTTTTCAGATATTATGCAGTTCCTGAGCACAACATTATCCCCACTCGACTTTACAATTGCGCAAAAGAAGTAGTTAATAGTAAAGGTAGTAGATTATCAGTTTATAGTGGGGAATTTGTATAAGCTAGGCACAAATGGTATTCTTCAGCGATGTGTATTTTAGCATGAGATTCCTATGATACTGTCAAAGGCACATGACGGAATTGCGGGAAGCCACTATACAGGGAAAGCGACGGATCTGAAAATTTTACGCGAAGGACTTTGGTGGCCCACCCTTCATAAGGATGCTAAGGAGTTTTATAAAACCTGTTTCTTATATCAATGAGTTGGGAATCCATCTATAAGAGATGAGATGCCTTTAATACCACAAGTAACATTGCAGGATTTTGACAAAGGGGTAGTTGATTTCATTGGAATGATCAACCCAGTGGAGAAAAGGCCAGGAGCTAGATATTTAATCACTGCGAAAAATTATTTGACTTGATGGGATGAAGAAGAACCTGTTAGAGATTACAGCTCAATACTGCTACGCAGTTTCTATTTGAAAATGTTGTCAGTTTGGATATCCAAGAATCATTATGAGTGATCAGGGGACCCATTTTATGAATAAAACTATTATTTCTTTGACATAAGAATTACACATTTATCACCAGAAGAGCACACCTTATCACCCTTGGGAGAACATAATAGTGGAACTCTTTAGCAAGATCCTAGAGAATGTGTTGATGAATATATGTAATTTAAATTGAGATGACTCTGACTTGTGGATTCCTGCAGTGCTATGGGAATATCAAGCCACATGTAAGAATTTGACATGATAGACACCATTCCAATTAGTGTATGACCATGAAATAGTTATTCCCATGGAGTTCATTGTGTCAAGTTTGCGCATTTATATGTTGATAGAGCTCATGCATTTAGGCATAGTAGAGAAAATTACATCAGAGATAATGAATATGGAGGAAGACCACTTTGTCGTAGGATTTCTTCAGTAGGTTCAAAAAACTCATGAAAAGGTATGATATGACATACATATTAAAAATAAGAATTTTCACATGGGAGACCTAGTTTTTCTCTATGACAACAAAGTTTTGCAACACCCTGGAAATATCCAAATGCACTAGCTGTGTCTGTATCATAAGATCTATGAAAAAGGTAGGTTCTTTTCAATTGCAGTAATTGAATGGGAAAATCATGGAAGGACTCATCAATGGTAGTCAGTTGAAACTATATAGAGACAGTCGTGATTTTTGGCACTAGCTTGAATGCATAGTGGATGTACCATAGTATCTCTATTATAATGCCTATATTATAGAAAAAGAAAATAAAAAAGAAGCAAAAGAGATTTATGAAAGCCACAATAAATATTTGAAGAGAGAGGAAGCTTGATGTAATGTACCTCAAATTCACCATAAAAAAAAATTCTATGACATAATTCAATTTCGTTTAAGATTTAGAGTTTAAGAGGAGGTAAGATACATTTCTGTCCATAATGACATTATTACATCAGTCTAGTTTACTTCAAACAAAAAATCTTATGTGGATAAATTCTTCCATAAGTCTATCACTTTCCTTAACTTTCAAACTACTCCAACATACTTATATGTATATAGGCAATATCTAAACTTAGGTCGAAGGAACCCTTGAGGTTTAGAGAAAGGATTTGGGCACACAAAGTTTAACCTCTGGGTGGTTGCGTAGGAGAGCAGCTGAAACGAACTGTGGAGACACTTCAGAGAAAAGTGCCAAAATCTTGAGATCCATAGGATCGCACCAAGTTACGAGGGATTTAAGCGATTAGAAGCACCCTAGGAGAGGAGCCGTATGAACAGTGGAAACACTTCATGGAAGAATTGTCAAAGTTGCGAGAGTCGTTGGATCTTGTAGAGCAGTGAGGAGATTAAGGACGAGTGTCTTCCAACACTCTAAGGCGTTGAATTTCACTATTTTGGAGTTCATTGTTTGGAGCGGCAAGTGAATTTTGGAGTCGCTGCATCATGAACTCCCAGTTCACAAAATTGCGAAACGATTGACACCGTTCATCAAGGAGGACACGTGGCGAGTGGTCAAGGTTCAGGAAAAATCTCGAAAGGTTGTGGATTGTCGATCCAGTGGGATCGTGGTCATCGGTTCAAGAGGAAACTAGACTGTTGATCTCTCAAGGGGGAAATTTCGACATTTTGGGGTAGTAGCACTAGGTCACAGGACTGGTCGTATGAAAAGAGACTTAAGGGAGGAGCTAAGAATCTGTTAGGCCCTATTTGGGGTTTCATCATTTCGAAGGACAGAGAATAGGAGGAACGCATGCATCGCGATTCCCCAAATCGCGAAAATCCGGTAGCACTTTGACATTAAGCGCGTGGTCATAGAGTGATGGTCACATGGACGGAGGCTAAGGGCGATCCAGAACTGTTAAGGACAAGGAGTCTGGGATTGTCAAAGTAATCAGTTCTACACATTTAATTATTCTTTTAATTGCAAGGTTGGCTCTTCATGACTTCTAGAACAATAGGTATTTTGACTGTCTGTTATGTGCGCGTATAAAGGCGTATATTATCATTCTTACTATAGGGAATTCTCTTTAACTCTCCATTAACATCTGTTCTTATTTCCACCTATAAGTATGTACATACCTATAGCTTTCTCTAAATATATATAGAGCGATTCACTATCATAGGTATAGTTTCATCTTGATTCTGGCTTAATAATTGAAAATCTCAGTTACGTGCTACGGTCCTACATCTTTACTTACAGAAAATATAAACAAGAAAGTATATATACCTAACTTGGGTCTCATTCTTACACACTAATAGCTTACACATCAAGCATAGTTAACTCGAAGGATCCCATCTTGTTCTCTACGGTTTATGCCATTAAACGATAGTCTTATTACGAAATTTTGAATACTTAAACGTGTATGAACTCATGGAAAGAAGAACTCTTAGGACAAATCGCTCTAAAAATCTGCTTAATTAGTTTAATACTTTCATATACAATAATTTATGTACTTGTCATGCCCTGTACACAGTGACTTGTAATATGATCCGTTATTTCTATTCTACCTCTATCCCGGATGAAGATCCTCCATCATTTTTACCAGTACATTCATTACACTATTATAGTTGTTCTTATAACAAATAATTCTTACTATGTTCCTACAGTTTTGTTAAAAAAACTGAGATCAATCGGGTTTCGATGATTACAAATGCCAAACACACACAAAAAAAATGAAAGATCATGCTATTTTTCGAATCGAGAAATGCGGAAAGAATGTGGGCCCAACACTTAGGGGTTTCGAGGTTCTGGATTTTGCGATTTCGAATGCAAAATAGCAACACACAACAACTCCCGAATTGCGAAAATGTGAATGGAATGTGGGACCAACACTTCGAGGTTTCGGGGTTCGGGATTTCGTGATTTCAAATGCCAAACACCAACACACAACAACTCCTGAATTGTGAAAAAGTGAATGGAATGTGGGACCAACACTTCGGGGTTTTGGGGTTCGATATTTCACAATTTCAAATGGCAAACACCAACACACAACAACTCCTGAATGGTGAAAATGTGAATGGAAAGTGGGACCAGCACTTCGGGGAATCGGGATTTTGCGATTTCAAATTCCAAATGACGCAACCGCACTCCTCAAAGCACATTCTCTTCACCAGGACCTTCTTTCCTCTCGTCCTGAAGAACTCCAAAGTTCTTCTATTTCCTTATCAGGAAACCTGCACCCACAGTTCACTCCCTTTCGATCCCCTTTCTGCACTCGGAGGATCGAAACTTCACGGCCTCGCAAGTTCTCTATTGATCGTTGGGTTCTCGAATCCCCGAGACCCGAGATGTCGGTCAACGTTGAATTCTTTCTCCACTATCAGAACTTCGACTCTATCGCTCCTTCGCAACTCATGACGCCAGACTCTTGAGTCTTCAACCTCCAATACGCAATGCGCCGAAATGCCGAACTTCGTGATATCGCTCCCTCGTGACTTCACCACTCGCGAGATCAAATGACTCCTTCCTCGACTCCCGAGGCCCGAGATGCCGATACTAGAAATATCGCTACCTCGCGACTTCGCTACTCGCGAGGTCAAATAATTTTCCCGTCGACTCCCGATGCCCAAGATGCCAAACCTCCGATGATTATGCCACCTGTCTTTCACTATCTCCTATGGCCCACACTAATTATGTAGCTGTCGAGATATCACCTCTCGCACTCTCGTGATTCCTGTGGCCAAATCTTCAGCTCCTTTCTCGCGATAACCCGATAGCCGACCTTGCGACGAATCCAACGACCCCAAATGGACTTGGATCAACGACTCTTCTTTTCTGAACTTCTAGTCTCTCCACGCCTACACTGCACCCTCCCTGCAACTTTGAGAGATCCAACGATCCATGGCAGCTCACAGATTCTCCTTGGAGAATACTGACCATCCACTCTTCTTTACGCAATCTACGAACAAGAAGCGTCCCTCCACAAGACTTGTTCGCCAACCTGTGTCTCTTCCTTGCAAGCCTTCCCGGCGCGACTTGTCTTATATTTTCCTTCGACGAAATCGAAGGCCTATCCTTCCTGAGCTTTCCTTACAAATTCAAATCTCCGAGAAAGAAATTCTTACATGCACTCCTTGCGGCAATTCTTCAACAATGTCTAAGTGTTAAAGCTCGTCGACTCTGCGCACACCTGTAGCAGCAGTCTTCGATTCCTCTTCTCAGAATTGCAACTCTGAGTCTCTGTCTGCCTGCGCACGCCTTGCATGACTCTGGTACCAAATCTTCACTTCTGAGATGAATGAGAACAAATGCTAACTCTAATTGAACCCTTTTGTCAATGCACTCCTTGCGGACAATTCAACTGCACTCCTTGCAGGAATCTCTTGGTTGAATTAGAGAAATAATTGAAACTCATTCACAGTCCCTCTCAGACTTCTATTCAACCATGAAATCACATACACAGTACATAAAAGAAAATGTATGACAGAAAGCAAGCATTCATGAGCATATTAATGTAAATACACAGAGAATAACACAAGCCATGAATTTGAATCATAACTATTTCTATTAATTCAAATGTCTGTACATGGGTGTTCTTCATATGCTTCTATGCATGCTCTCTTCAACAATGCTCTCTCTAATAATGTTACAATGTACAAAGGAGGGTGTCTATATCTCGTTTCCCTCTTGGATTCTACGCTATCAAATCTAGAATTAAATATTTTATCTACTTACATTAAATCTATTAAATGCCTCATCTACCTAAGGATGAGAGCTATCCGCTCAAGGTCCATTACAATATACAAAGTGCACTTTCATAAATGTCTTCATTAAAGACTTGCGCAATAATATCAAGGTGAAATTCAAAAAGAAATTATGCTGGCCTGTCCAGCTGTCTCCTACTTCCGCGCTGGCTCGCTTCACATTGGCGATGCTCCTGCATCATACTCCCTCGCTTGAAAAATTTCATGGGCTCCTGTCCATGAGCTCTTGAACGGTCTGTCCATGCTTCTGTATGACTTCTTCAGTCTCCTAGCTGGCATCTTCCACTGGGTGATTCTTCCATTTGACCAGGTACTCAAAATACTGCTTCCGCCTGGTCTTTTTACCCACTCTCCTGTCCAGTATGCATTCCATCTGTGGATTTTCTGCTACTGGCATATTCTTCATCCACTGGATCACTGGTTCCTCAGTTCTAGTCTCTGCTTCTTTAGCTCTGTACGGGTATAAGTCTGCAACGTTGAATATCAGAGATATTCCGATGCCATCCGGCAACTCAATTTCATAAGCATTCTCTCCGAACTTTCTCAAGACTCTGCAAGGTCCAATTTTCTTCATCTTTAGCTTATTGTATGTTCCCCTTGGGAACCTTTCTCTCCTCAAGTGTGCCAGAACTAGATCGCCAACTTCAAACTGAAGTTGTCTCCGATGTTGATCTACTCTGTGCTTATACTCTTGATTTGAATCTTGCAACCCCTGCTTCACCTTTCTATGAAGTTCCCTCATCGCCTCAACGAATTCTTCTGCACTAGCACTGCTAGTCGCAATTTGTTCTGAATCTTACAAATCAGAAACTCCCCTCAGCTGCATCCCATATACAACCTGAAATAGACTTCTACCTGTACTCCGATTCACATAATCATTGTATACAAACTCTGCCTGTGGCAATATGTTGTCCCAACTGTTGTGGTGCTCTGTCACTAAGCTCCTCAACAAATCTCCTAGACTTATGTTCACGACCTCCTTCTGTCCATCCGTCTGCGGATGATAAGCAGAACTAAACGCCAAGTTATTTCCTAGATTCTTCCATAAGGTCCTCCAAAAATTCCCTATGAATTTGGTGTCCCTGTCCGAAACTATGCTCTTCGGCAATCCATGAAGTCTAACGATCTCCTTGAAAAATAGATTTATGATGTGCGTCGCATCGCTGGTCTTCCAGCATGGTATGAAGTGTGCCATTTTTGAAAACCTATCCACGACTACAAAGATGGAATCAACACCTCTTTGTGTCCTCGACAACCCCAATACAAAATCCATACTTATCACCTCCCATGCCCTCTCTGGTATGGACAATGGTTGATAAAAACCTGCATTTTGCTTTCTCCCTTTTGAATGCTGACAAATCCGACATCTGTCAACAAACCTCTTAACATCTGCATGCATCCCTGGCCAAAAATATGACTCATTCAGCTTCGTGAATGTCTTCTTGTGGCCAAAATATCCGGCCAATCCACCACTGTGCTTCTCCTTTAAAAAATTCTCCCTCATGGAGCATTCTGGAATACACAGTTGATTGCCTCTAAATAACAATCCTTCCTGGATCATAAAATCTATCCATGGGCTTCTGTCTCTAAGAACTGGATTCTCAGCTGCTTCATATGCCTCTGCAAAATCTGCATCTCCTGTGTACATGTCCCTGAGATTATCAAAACCTAATGTTTTGACTCGGAACTCCTGCAGCAATAAACATTTCCTGCTCAAAGCATCAGCCACTTTGTTAGCAGTACCTGAAATATGCTTAATCACAAATGTGAAATTCTGCATATACTCTATCCATTTTGCATGTTTCTGATTCAACTTCTCCTGTTGAGTCACAAACTGCAATGCATGATTATCACTATACAATACAAATTCTTTTGGGATCAAGTAATGCCTCAACTTCTTCAGCACCTGTATGATAGCATAAAATTCGTTATCATACGTGGAGTATTTCATCTTCGCCTCATCCAGCCTCTCACTGAAATATGCGACTGGTTTGTCTTCTTTACTTAGTACCACCCCGATTGCAAATCCCCTTGCATCGCATTTCACTTGAAAAGTTTTCTGGAAATCCGGCAACACCAACACTGGTCGTTCCGTGATCTTTCGCTTCAACATATTGAAGCTCTTTTGATATTCTACTATCCAATGAAAAGACTTATGCCACTTCTTCACCGTGTCCATCATCACGACGCTAATTCCACTGAAATTCCTGATGAACTTCTGGTAGAAACTAGCTAAACCATGAAAACTTTTCACCTAGAACACGTTTCTGGGTGATGGCCAATTCTTGATCACTTCTACCTTATCCGGATCCATCCTCAACTTGTTAGCCGAAATAACAAAACCAAAGTAAATGAGCTCTGTCTTCATGAATGAGGACTTCTTCATGTTGATCAACAACTTTTCCTGCTGTAGCTTCCTCATCACAATGGCCAAATGCTTCAGGTGTTCAGCCTTTGATTTACTGTAAATCAGTATGTTGTCCAAATAAACAATGATGAACTTCCCGATGAATTCCCTCAAGACTTCATTCATCAACCTCATAAAGGTATTTGGGGCATTCGTCAAGCCAAACAGCATGACTAGCCATTCATACAAACCCTCGTTTGTCTTGAATGTTGTTTTCCACTCATCGCCTTCTCTCATGCGAATCTGATGATATCCGTTTTTCAAATCAATCTTTGAAAAATATTTTGCCCCACTCAGGCAATCCATCAGATCATCCATTCTCGGCAATGGAAACCTGTATCTAATGGTTATCTTGTTTATCGCTCTTGAATCTGTACACATTCTCCAACCCCCATCCTTCTTTGGACTGAGTACTGTTGGAACGACACATGGACTCAAGCTCTCTCTGACCAATCCTTTGTCCATCAAATCTTGGACCTATCTCTTGACCTCCTCATTTTCTTGCGGTGTCAGCCTGTACGTGGCTTTATTCGGCAAACTAGCTCCTGGTATGATGTCTATATGATGACTTACACTCTGCATCGGTGGCAACGAATGGGGTAATTCATCCACTATGATATCAGCGAACTCTTCCAGCAGTTCCTGAATTTCATCTGGTAAATCATCCAGCCTTGTGCTAGTCAGAACAATTCTCGGCTTCCTGACCACAAAGAATTGTGGATCTTCTTTCTTCTCCATTTCTGAAAGAAGTTCCTTCCCACTCATGAGAAGTACTGTGTTGCTTACCTCCGGCTTCACCTCCTTATCCTTTATCAGAAGCAACATATGGGTTCTCCCATTATTCTCCAGAGTATATGTGTTCATTCTCCCATCATGAATCACATTTCGATCGTATAGCCATGGTCTACCCAGCAATAAATGACATACATCCATGGGAATAACATCACATAAAATCTTATCATTGTATCCCCCTATCTTGAATTCAACCAAGAATTGTTTAGTAACAGTTACCTGGTGTCCTTTTTCTAGCCACGAAACTCTGTATGGGCTTGGATGATCAGTCATCTCCAGCTCCAGATTTTCCACCATCTCGGTTGAAACGAGATTATCCATGCTACCACTGTCCACGATAACCTTGCACACCCTGTCCTTGGTTCTACAAGTAGTCCTAAACAGTCTTGTCCTCTGAACCAAATTCTCCACCTCCTTCTCGGGTGTCAAAAGGACTTTATGCATTGCAAGCGACCTTCCGCCTTCTGCATATTCAGACTCAACATCCCACCTCTGCTCTTCTGCGATGTGAGCTTCTCCAGTATCTTTCTTTTTCTCTGGACACTCAAAATACTTGTGCCCATTCTTCCCACATGTGAAACATGTAATTACTCCTCCTTGGCCTCTTCCTCTACCTCTGGTATGAGGAAAAGTATTTTCATCAGCATAATCTCCTCGCTGATCATTTTGTTGTCCTTTCTATTCAACATATGGATGCCTCTACTGTGAGGTTCCACCTCTTTCAACCTTACCCTGAGGTTTCTTCCATTCCTCCTTGGGCTTCTGGAATTTCTCCTGGGCAACTGCCTTGCCTCTTGGCTGACTTCTGCCTCGCCGTCGCTGTCCTTGCTTTCGGCTCAGTTTCTCCTCTACTTTCAGAGCCAATTGGTAAGCATCTTCCACCGTTCGGATGGTTCGCATGATTAATTCATCTTGAATGTCGTATCTCAGACCATTCAGGTATCTCGTAACCTTCTCATTATCACTCTCCCGATGACCTACTCTGATGTTCAGTTGATAGAATTCCTCGGTGTATTCTTTAACTTTCATCAACTTCTGTCTCAGATTCTTCATTCTCCTGAACAGAGTGATTTGGTAATCTCTCGGGATGAACTTTGCTTTCATCTTCACGATCATTCGATCCCAACTCTTGATCTTATGCCTGCCTTTGCAGCGTCTATCAGCTTGTAGCTCGTCCCACCACAATGTTGCATGTCCTTTCAAGTGCATAATTGCATGCTTGACCTTCTTATCCTATTCGATATCTTCATAATCGAAGTATGTGTCTAGAGCTCTAATCCAATCTAGCAGCTCTTCTGCATCCAGATTCCCTTCATAGACTGGAATGTCCATTTTCTCCTTCACACCCATCCTGGAAATGGCTTTGATCAACTGCTCGGTTGATGCATCTTCTGTTGTGACCTGTTCTTCATGTCAAGCTTCCTCTTCAACTTCGGAATCACTGGAATCTCCAGCACCAACTCCGCGTCTTTTTGTTGTCTCCATGTCTTCGACTCTGGCTCAGAGATCTCTCATCTATCTTTCCATTTCTAGATTCCCTGCTGGCCTACCTCTTCTTCGCACCTCCCTATATTTTGGATCAGGTGACTGCCTTTCTCTTCTTGGCGGCATGGTAAATTTACTTCTTCTCTGCTATAGAAAGAAAAGAATTCCCACTCTGATACCACTCCTGATGCAACCGCACTCCTCAAAGCACGTTTGCTTCACAAGGACCTTCTTTCCTCTCGGCCCGAAGAACTCCAAAGCTCTTCTATTTCCCTATTGGGAAACCTGCACCCATAGTTCACTCCCTTTCGATCCCCTTTTTGCACTCGAAGGATTGGAACTTCGCGGCCTCACAAGTTCTCTATTGATCGTTGGGTTCTCAAATCCCTGAGACCCAAGATGTCAGTCAACGCTGACTTCTTTCTCTGCTATCGGAACCTCGACTCTATCGCTCCTTCGTAACACGTGATGCCAGACTCTTGAGTCTTCAACCTCCGATACGCGATGCACCAAAATGCCGAACTTCGTGATCTCTCTCCCTCGCGACTTTGCCACTTGCGAGATCAAATGACTCCTTCCTTGACTCCCGAGGCCTGAGACGCCGATACTCGCAATATCGCTACCTCGCGACTTCGCTACTCGCAAGGTCAAATAATTTTCCCGTCGACTCCCGATGCCTGAGACGCCGAACCTCCGATGATTATGCCACCTATCTTCCACTATCTCCTATGGCCCACACTACTTATGTACCTGTCGGGAGATCCCCTCTCGCACTCTCGTGATTTCGATGGCCAAATCTTCCACTCCTTTCTCGCGATAACCTGATAGCCGACCTTGCGATGGATCCAACGGCCCCAAATGGACTTGGATCAATGACTCTACTTTTCTAAGCTTCTAGTCTCTCCACGCCTGCGCTGCACCGTCCCTGCAACTCTGATAGATCCAATGATCCACGGCAGCTCATGGATTCTCCTTGGAGAATACTGACCGTCTGCTCTTCTTTACGCAATCTACGAACAAGAAGCGTCCCTCCACGAGACTTGTTCGCCAACCTGCGTCTCTTCCTTGCAAGCCTTCCCGGATTGACTTGTCTTATATTGTCCTTCGACGAACTCAAAGGCCTATCCTTCCTGAGCTTTCCTTACAACTTCAAATATCCCAGAAAGAAATTCTTACACGCACTCCTTGTGGCAATTCTTCAACAACATCTAAGTGTTAAAGCTCGTCGACTCTGCGCACACCTGCAACAGCAGTCTTCGATTCCTCTGCTCATAATCACAACTCTGAGTCTTCGTTTGCATGTGCATGCTTTGCATGGCTCTGGTGCGAAATCTGCACTTCTGAGATGAATGAGAACAAAAACTAACTGTAATTGAACCCTTCTGTCAACGCACTCCTTGCGGACAATTCAACTACACTCCTTGTAGGAATCTCTTGGCTCAATTAGAGAAACAATTGAAACTCATTCACAGTCTCTCTCAGACTTCTATTCAACCATGAAATCACATACACAACACATAAAAGAAAATGTATGACAGAAAGCAAACATTCATGAGCATATTAATGTAAATACACAGAGAATAACACAAACCATGAATTTGAATCAGAACTCTTTCTATTATTTCAAATGTCTATACATGGGTGTTCCTCATATGCTTCTCTGCATGCTCTCTTCAACAATGCTCTCTCTAATAATGTTACAATGTACAAAGGAGGGTGTCTATATCCCGTTTCCCTCTTGGACTCTACGCTATCAAATCTAGAATTAAATATTCTAGCTACTTACATTAAATCTATTAAATGCCTCATCTACCTAAGGATAAGAGCTATCCGCTCAAGGTCCATTACAATATACAAAGTGTGCTTTCATAAATTTCTTCATTAAAGACTTGCGCAATAATCTCAAGGTGAAATTCAAAAATAAATTATGTTGGCTTGTCCAGCTGTCTCCTACTTCCTTGCTGGCTTGCTTGACGTGGGCGATGCTCTTGCATCACCAAAAACCAACACACAACAACTCCCAAATTACGAAAATGTGAATGGAATGTGGGACCAGCACTCTGAGGTTTCAGGGTTCGGGATTTCACAATTTCAAATACCAAACACCAACACACAACAACTCCCGAATTGCGAAAATGTGAATGGAATGTGGGACCAACACTTCGAGGTTTCGGGGTTCGGGATTTCAGAGTTTGAAATTTCAATAAGATTCAAGTATTTATGGGAACAAAACTTGCCCCTTCGATCTTAGGAAAAATTAAATTAGGGTGGTGATGGTATTTGTTGGCCTGCAAGGCTAAGGCGGCCACCGCTTGACAGTGAACCCTCACGTTTTGAAGGGTCAAGACGACCACCGATCTGCCGTCATAAAGCGGTGAAATGATTACAAACCAACAAGTTTTTCCTATTACAGAAATGGATTATGACACGACAGATTTCTCCCATGGAAGTACTTCAATATAGAATTAACATATACATATCACTAGTATAAATGATTATTTAACACATAGAAAGAGTAGATCAACATATCTGAACCAGTTTTGCGGAAAGGCAAAGGGAACAACCACGTTCCTCCCAACCGTAAAATAGGCAGCCAAAATTTCTTTCCCAATTCACCCCCTAGCCTGACCATGAATCCATGAGGGCGAATTTGGAAAAATCCTCCTCAACAATGTCCACAATTACAGCAGTTATCCTCTTGCCTCATACTTACTCAACAGTGCATACTTGGAAGCATCTTGCCTCCTCACATATGTTATTTATCAATTTCGCCCAGGTCTTTTTCCCTCCCTTGGGGCTTTTCGTAGCTTTCTAAATCCATGATTTTTAGGGGCTGCCAATGGCCAAATCACTGATTTTCCACTTGTAACAATCAACCTTGGGGTAGTTCCAACATGTTCCCCACTCATGGAGTCATGGTAAACTAAATTCAACATGGTTGTTCCATTTGTCCTCCTGCAATTAATATAAAATATTATGTTTTCATACAAGTGTCATAGTCAAATAGTTAGTTGGGTCAAATCAAGTCTCTACCCAATAGTCATGTTAATTAATTATTGTTATTAAATTTGAAATTTCCATAAATGGCAAAAAAATTTCAAATTCAAATTTACTAAAAACGGAATAAATTTCCAATGAATTTAAATTTCAAAAATATTTTATTTTTGGGGATATCACATCCTTTCCCCCTTCAGAAAAACATTGTCCTCAGTGTTTGTTCCCTTCTTGGAACAGGGTTGGATGAGATTTCTTCAAATCTCCCTCCAAGTGTTCAGACGATTCCAGTGACAACGAGAAAGACGACATGACTACCAAATACAAGATCATTGTCTAGGTAGAGATGCACAAAGTAGCGGCTAGGCCACGCCTCCTACCTTACTATGACATGATCCGATGGGTGCTACATCATGTAGACATCCCTACCAAAACCATCATCAAGGAGCAGAAAGTCATTGTTGGGACCTTTAGACCAGAAAACTTACAAGCGATGTACAAGTTACCACCCACGTCAGACTTCACATATAATGCAGAGTTTCTAGAGGGTTTTAAACAGAAGGAATGCGAAAAGTACATGAAAATTTTATCTTATTTGATTAAGGATTGGGTCTCACACCAAGCGAAGTTCAGGGAAGACAACAATGGGATTTATTCCATATCCTCTTTGGAGCCACAGTTCAAATACGTGGCGATGATGACCTATAGATTGTACCGGAGGGAAGACACCACACATTGTTTCCTACGATGGGTGCCCTTGATATATTCAGTAGCAGACGGCTCTTCTTTTGACTGGGCCAAAATATTATCAGATAGCCTGACCAGTCAGATTACAGAATATCGGACGCAGAAAGAAAGTGGGATAGATGCTTCATTTTTTATGTGTACATATCTCATGGACACAGTATATTCCATGATGCCTTTTCCCTTGATGAATTAGAGATGGGTTCCATCGGATGTTGATCCAGTCCATGTATACCATTCTAAGCTATGGGAGGACAAGGCTTTGGATTTTGTATATGAAATCTTCATCTAGGTAATGGTATCGATGCATGTCGCCATCTTCAGTAATCCACCACCTAGGATATCGGATATCATCACGACAAATTTAAGCAGAGTGGTCGATTGGTACGTGGAGAAAGAATTTTCATACATCAGGGTTTTCGACACTTCTGTCCTTCCTCATGCATTACCCTTACTTATACCCGATAGGCTGTCTTGTCGCGAGATCGCTAGGCAAACCGTAATCGGTGGTATAAGTAAAGAATTGAAAGGGTTTTCAAAAAAAGTATGGCCACCTTTTCCTGTTCATTTAAACACCTATTCATTATTAGACTTCGGTCATGCAAAGGTTGAGGAAGTAGCCCTAGAAGATATAAAGTTGGTTCACATCGAATTCAAGAAACACGATCCACACAGGGTCATGAGTAATCATTTGGCCAGCTATGGCCTTAAAATATTTGAGCAGGAGAATTCGCCTCATGATGATATTTTCTGAGGCGCGAAATCTTATGACGAGGTTTTGTCCCGAATACAAGCCCTGTCACTCGAAGAGAGGGCCGATGTTGTTATATTCCAAGAGCATAGGTAGAGTTGCCTTCCTCCAGTATTACGGGGTGAAAATTCGATGATAGTAGAGCAACAACAAACAAAATCCGGAGACTCTAAAGGATCAGCACCCGGCGAAGAAAAACAACAGGATAAAGAAGAGCAAGTTGGGGGCCTGAAACAGGAAGCCAAAGATTCTGGTCCTCCAAGAGAGACAACTTCGGTCATTACTCCCAGGAAATCTTCTAAACAAGGTTGGCAATTCCATCGCTTCCATTACCCACCTACAGTCTGCAAAGGAAGTCCCGGACGTAGGTTGGACTTTGGGTGAAAAATTGACACCTATATCAGTAGAAGAGATACCTACGAATGAATTCTTCTTCGATAAGAAGAGGAAAGTGGTTGTGAGACAAAAACTCTACCAAGAGGCGGGTACTGTCTCTAAGAAATTTAAAATTTTGACTGATGGGAAAAATATGAAGAAAGTAGAATTCGCGACACAAATAGCAAGAACATTGGGTGCTTTCTCCACGACGAACTAGTATTCAGTCAGGACCTTAAAATATCAGCTAAAATGAAAAAATCATTTGATCAAGACATTAGAGGCTAAACTAGCTACAACGGAGGTTGCTGCTAAAGATCAGGCAAGTGGGATTTTAGAGCAAGGGAAAATAGAAGATCAAATGGAAATCAAGCGGCTTAAAGTCAATCTCGAACAGATACAGTTGAAGGTTTAGACGAGTCAAACTCAGATAAGCCAATGGGGAGAATTGATAGACCAACTTCGGACCAAACTAGAATTCGCTGAAAGCCAAGTAATCGATATCGGGATATTTCAATCCCAGGCAATAGAGATCAGAAAAAGGTTATCGGTGGCACAGTACGGTCTGCTTGTTAAAGTAGAAACAATTCAAAGCATCTTCCAACTCATTGATCAGGTGTTGGAAAACCTCTCGCTTAAAGAAAGGGATGCCAAAGCAGCCCGGGTGGTGTTCCAAGAGGCTATTATAGCCACAACGAGAAGGGAAACAAGCGGTAGTTCTAGTTTTCCCATTGCAGATCAGACCAGGGGTAATATCTTGTTAAAAGAATGGGAGCAAAATATATCCGAAGGCCAACAACAAGCTATGAAGCTAAGGAAATCTTGTGACGAAATTTTCGGCTTGTTAAGTGATATTTGGTTGGGTTCCGATGGTGAAAGTGGCATGGAGATGTTGGGTCAGATCAATACAACTAAGAATATGCTAAATATCAAGGGAAATGAAGAAAGAGAATTATCCGAAATATCCCAAATAACTCAAATAGAGATAGTGCAAATAGACAAATGGCTAATTAAACCGAGTATAATGTTATGCTCTATCAATGCCAAAGATCAACAAGTGGAAGGAAAGTTGTCGCTATTGATGAAAGACTGCTATATTTTTTAAGCAAATAATCAAGCAGAGCCATCTAAGTTGATATCACAGCTGGTGGTGAAATGCGTTATCTGCAAGGAGCATGCAAAGAGGCAGGTTTCAGGTACCAGATGAGAACAGAGATAAAAAAATGAAACGTTTTCAATCCTTTGATTATAATCGAAAACCTATGGAACTATTGAGATTCCAGCATATAAAAAAATTGTATAAATATACATTAGGAAGAAGGAAAAAGAGGCTAGACCTTTTTGATTAATTGTAATAGAGACTGTCTCTTTTCGAGAATTCATACTAAGCAATCTGGAGATTCCTAATTCCATCACTACTATGTTATGAGTTTGTTCTCTCTGTTATTTCATACTCATTTTTATTTCACTTAGACATATATGATGAATGTCGAATTGCAATTTAGTAAAACTTCTACTGCAGTGATTAATATTTAGCTATCTATTGTTTACAGTTTTTCCTCTGTATCGGCTACTAGTAGGTAAAAGACCTATGAATTTTTAGGTTGTCATATTTTATGCTTCATCAGATCATTTCTTATCTTATTTTCTTCTTCTGTTTACAGAGTGAGATTCTCCCTCGATAGGAGCCTTATTCTATAGACAACTTAATGTTTTTCCCATAATTTATATTCCACTTATTTCAAATATAACACAGTTACGGAAAAAGTTCTTTGGTTTGCATTTCGCTTTTAATATTGATTTCTAAAAGTTCTCTTTTATAAAATCAAATTGTTACAGCATAAAAACTTTCGGATTACTTCAATTTTTTTTGTTCCTCTATGACTGTCCCTATTGTAAGACAACCCAATATTGAACCCGGCTTGACAGATCAAACCCATATCGCTTTAAATCTCTTTGATACCATACTTAAAATGGCTAACACACGTGCAAAACTTGAACGTTCATGGGATGCAAATTAAAAGGGATATAAACATCCAGGAACAGTTGGAAGCCAGACAACGACAACCTAAATATCAACCCTAGCTTCCTTTCCCGAAAGTATACCCTCCTCCCTTTTACATCTTACTAACTTTCATATGCCTAGACACGATAATTTTTAAAGCCTTGAGTACAGACTCTGGAACAACATCTTTTTGGCACTGTTGTCGGGGACGAAGTTACGAAACATTTTCCCTAGGAAGAACGACATATTTTCAAGTTTCACCCTTTGATAGTGAACAAGGAGTGAGCACTTTCTAAAGCCTTTTCTTATCTTTCACTTGGCGACTCTACGTATAAGTAAGCTGGCATCCGGTCAAAGGAATACCAGACAAAACCTAGAGAACAAGCAGACCAAGCTTGTTTCAGATCCCAAAAAAATACTAAAAGCTAGAGGTTCTCTTAAGCCGACTGCTGCAGTCTATCAACCTAAACACCCGCAGCCCAAGACCAAAAGTGTTTGTGAACCTTCAACTTCGCATAGTACACCTCCCGAAAACATCAATTCATTTTTATTCATCTCTGTGGTTAAAAGTGAAATCCTCCCGAAAATCTATGTCGGACACAAAGGTAAAAACCCGCAAATAAATTTAACAGCAGTTGATATCCCGTCGATTCTCCTTTCAGACCTCCCGACCTCACCAAGTCTCGAAAAGTATACTATATACTCAAATCTCACACCCTCGGGATCCCCTGATTACGTCTCCTGCAAATCCGAAGAGCCAAGTCCTCGCGTCTCCAATCACCCATCTTTGGCCTTCCCGTCTCACAAAGAAGCTAAAGATTCGCTTTTAGTATTCCAGAACCCTCTGTGCAATACACCGTTTCCTTATTCAGTAATACCAATGGCAGGAGGTGGAGGGGTTTTCGGAGGTGGAGGAGTTTTAGGAGGTGGTGGGGTTCTAGGAGGAGGAGTAGGAGGCCAAGGGCCTCTCCCTCCTCCCAGATTTTTCGCTAAAGTGGCTGCAAGATATGCGCCTTTGGTTCTACCTGTCCCTCTTCATGACCTTCCCGAAAATTATATAAAAAACTTACCTAAGTTTACAGGAGGAGAAGGTTTTTTTTCTTCGGTGCACCTTTAAGGTATATACTCACAGCTAAACATGACACACCAGTGCTTAAATGTTCAAATGCATCGTTAATGTTCATATTCTCAACTCAAACATCAAGCAACACTGCGTAGATGTTAAAAAACAATGTCATAAGTTATAAAAAAAAATAACAGGCATTGACCAAAGTGCATTGGTGCCATTGGATCTTACGTACCAGTGCGAAAAATTGTCCTATGGCTCACCATGGTATGGGTAAATGAAAAAAAATACCAGACTGATTTTCATTGTGACAACTCATTCTGTGCTTCCAATCTATCACCAGTGCTTACTCAATTTTCAAGGACACCTTTTTTCTAGTGTTCGTCGGCGAATTAGATAGTTGCACCAGTCAATACCACACATTTCTATTTTTTTTGGAAATTGCCATGAATTTTCATTTCCTCTCAATGGTGGAACTATGCCTCCTCTCAACAAAAGAGTCTAGGAAATTTTTTTATTACCTTGCCATTTTCATTTTCATGTGTTTAAAATTTGAATTTAGCTTGAAATTTGGGATTTTTTTAGTTATCTTGGGAATTTAGCTTGAATTTAGCTTGAATTTAGTTATCGATGTGGGTATATTAAAATAGTTGGTAAATTGGTGCGCTTCAAAGAAGTCTAGCGTCTTCATACGAGGAGGGATCGCTAAGTACTGAACTTCAGGAATTAAGAATTAGACTAAGTCATGAATTTAAGAGATTGGTCAAGACTAAGTTTGCGTGGTTTGATTTCTCAGCGGTCGTTGCTTATGCTTATTCAACCTGCTCTTGTCCTTGCCATTTCAGGGAATTACATTTGTTCGTTTCTTGTATTCCTGGTGGGATTTGGAGCTTTATTGTTCTGTATTGAATAACAGATAAACCGATTAGACTCTTCATTACATTACATTTCATCGACCGATTGACGTGAGAGGCACCTGCAGTAAAATTATTAATACTTGAAGTATTATTATCGAAGACGGGCCATGAAGACTGCAAGTTTGTTTCTGTTCTTTTTCTGCGTTTCAGTAGCGGTAATATTATTGAAGGAAGGTGCAGTCGACGCAGGTAGAGTCCTGAAAAAGAGGAATATTGTAACATGCCAAGCTGACAAAAATCCATGTGACCATCACAATTTTCTTAACCATGATCATAAAGTGGAAGGCATATTAAAGAATAAACTTCAGCCCTTGAGCCCAGGGAACACAAGTCCAGGAGTAGGTCACAAATACATCGACTCCTTGAGCCCTGTGAACACCAAGACAAGTAATGCAGCCAACAAATTGAAGATTAACAAACTTCCTTCTGGTCCAAGTGGAGGAGTAGGCCACAAATACATCAATGCTGCTGGGKCCATGAAGCCATCAGTAATACATGCAGAAAGATTAATTACTACCTTCAACAAACTTCCATCAGGTCCGAGTGGGGGAGTAGGTCACAGCTATAACGATTGATGACCACGTTCAAAACAAATCCATAACCAGTAAAGTCTCCTTACAAATGGTTGTTAAGGCATTGAAAGAKATTATGGATTTATTTAGTTCTACTATAGGAATTGTTTTAAATGAGCTAAAATCTTATGTAYTGTWCTAATATTAAACAYAGTCTATSSTTACAAGATTRTSGATTTCGAWTAATGATTTGAATAAGTGGTTTATATCTTGAAATCAAATGTTTTWWAAAAAGCATGATTAGGGTTGGATGCTAGAAAATGTTCTCTTATCAATCTTTGGTGTAATAAATGGTTGTTTGTGGGTGGAATACTAACTGTGGCACAAATCAATGCTAGAGGTGATTCCTATATTATGGGAGTCTTTGGTGCATATTCCAAAAGGGTTACTTGAAAGGATTAGGAAGCATGTTTTTGTTTCCCTTGGTATGCTATAAGGATTCTTTTAAGATTCCATTAGTTAGGTAGGTGGTAAATGTTGACAAAGTTAAAGGAAGAGGGTGGTTGGGCCCTATAAAATATCCATCAATTTGGATTTACACTTGCTTCAAAGAGTTTGTGGAGAGTCTTGGTATGGTAACGTATTGGGGAGCAAGAGTACATTTGACTACTACACGCCAACAAATGGTTCCATTGTCGGGACATATATCTGTGACTAAGGGGAATGTGGAGGCCGACTAAGGAAGAGATCATACAATGGTTAGAGGAAAAGGAGCGTGAGTTTTCCGGAGATCAGAATAAGAACCCATGGATCAACTAAAACAAATGTCTATAGAGGTGTGTATTTATAGACTTACATGATATTTTCTTTGTTGATTTCCTGATAGTTTTGGCTGAGTAGTTATAGACATTAGCTAAAAAGAACGAGACATTTTGCACTGTTGTTCTGAGGAGTTGGACACCTGAGTTGATCCAACAAGTTAATACCATAAAGTTATCCGATCTGGCGCAGAGTTGATTTCTGGCAATAGTGTATTGGGGGGTTATATTACCGAGTTTGTTATAGATTGTACCCAGTGATATAGTGTTGTTGAAAGAGAGTTATTTGAAGGTACCTGTGAAATATATTTGAAATCACTCTCTACTTGGGTCAAGATGTTGTTGTCTGATAAAGGGGTTATGAAGTTGGAATATGATCACCCTAGTAGCTAGGATTTTTCGCATGCATAGGGGGACTGGGGGATGACCAGGGGATGGTATGAAAGTATGGAGAAGAGGGATGGAGGAAGGAATAAATATGGAACATATGTGATGAGAATGTCGAGAGAAGAAGAATGTGTGACATAAGAATATATTGGAGTGTTGCATGTCGAAAAAACATTTAGGTATAGTATGAAAAGCACTGTGATTGATAGAGAAGAGAAACAGAGTGATATTGAGGAAAGAGACATCGACATAGTTCTCCAGATCGAAGGAATAATGTGAAAAGAAATAAATTAGAAGGAAAATGATCGTTTGTTCAAACTAGAAGAAGGAGATCGATTACATCCCATTAGAACCACTCAGGCCTGACTCTACGTCAAACCCAGGACCCCATGTGCATCTTCGAGGTATGAAAATTTGTTGTGAACAATTGCAGTTAGTGGAGGAAGTAAGGATAGAAGTAAAGGTGGTCAGAGTATGGGAAATAGTATGCTAACCAACATTCATTTAAAAACACAGAGGAAAAATATTGTGCAGTACATAATGGTAGGGGTAGACCACACTTTGAGAATGCATGTCTTCCATGGAGTATGAACAAAAGATCCAAAACAATACTTTTTTTCTGTGAACCAATATGCACTGTGAATTAGGTCTAGGATGCGATACAAAAATCACACAGTTAGTGACAACTATCAGAGACTACGTGTTACTGAGATATATAAAGGATCAGTCCACTTCCCCTGCGGGACAAGCCATAATGTTAACACACATTAGGAAATCCATGTTAAAAGAGTTCCAAAAACTGAAGTCTGATTTATAGTGTATTACATAACCAAATGATACCAAGCAATTGCATAATGAATTGGTATGGGTTTTTGATGAAAGATTCAAGAGATTGATGGGTCAGTTGACATTCCATATTCCATATGATAAGCATTTGGAATGGTTCATTGGTGTATTTTTAACACATATACACTTCCCATTGGCACAACAAAAGGTTACATTGCAGCCATAAACACTATATATCACCATGAAGTTGGAATCATCCCATATAGAAGAGAATGTCGCAAGGATAACTCAGGATCAAGCGCAATTAGAAGCATTGACAATTCAGCTATAGGATCTTACTAAAGGGAAGGAAAAGCATGAAGAGGTATGATTTGTTACATGTAAAAATAAAGGTCATGATAAGAACAAGTGTCCAACCTTTAAATATTATTTGTCTACAGGAGCCTCAAATCCCTTGGCCTCAAGAGGAGGGGTATGGTGTGAGATATGTAGAATGTAGGTCATCACCCAACCACTTGTCCCTTGATGCAGAAATATCAGAGCACTACCAAAAGATTATTTTGTAATTTTTGTAGGTATGTGGGACATGATGAAAAATGATTGTTGTGCACTTAATCTATTGACAAAACATATCGCAGACGCATACAGAGTTCAAGGGAAGATAGATCAGAAGGATGGGTACCGCAATATAATACTCTGAGGGTATACAATCAAGGAGGAAGAGGAGGATGATGATGATGGTATACTATAACCAACATGGGAATTTGGCGCAAGATTTTCTGAATTCTTATACAGTGTCACATAGTGTAGAAACTTGGATCATGTGATGAAAGAGTGTCTGTAGCTAATAGAAAAGAGGAATAAAAGAGGAACCAAAATGTCCATACGATAGTAGTGGAAGAGTGTGACGATCGACCAAGGGTAACAGCATTTACGTGTAGAGGAGAAAGAATAGGAGCTAATGCGACAAAATAATGAATTTAGATTGCCCAATGGGTCGGGAAAGAAACAAAACCTCTTCTGACATTTGACCTATGAAAGGAGAAAGACACATATAATCAAGCAAGGAAGGAACTTCTAGAAACATAATGTGGATCCTCGACTTTGTAACCTATGTCTGACATGCCTATAGCCTATGACTACTCAATCACATAAAGGCTAGTTGAGAAGGTAATTACTCTAGTTTCTTAAAGAGTTTTTTAGAACTAATGAAGTATGAAATTGCATTAAACGTGCTACATTGGATGATCGACCAATGCAGGCAAGATAAAGAAGCACCTGCTGCACAATGATAAATTAACTAGGTACATTGTAAGAAAATGATGAATAGGGAATCCTGACTTAATGTGCAGGTAGGAGACTATGGTATGGATAATATCATCTTGGATATGGGATCTGATATGAATGTCATTTCAAAGAATACATGGGAAATGATGGTAAAACCAAAGTTAATCTGGTAACCAGTTCAATTGAGGGTAGGAAATCAACATAAGATTGTTCTGATTGTAAGACTGATAGGGGTGAATGTTAACATCAATGGAATGTGAAACACAACATATTTTGAAGTAGTTGAGATAGTGTATGGTTGTAAAACTTATCCATCATTACTTAAACTTGATTTGGATTTGTATAACTAGACCATTATCGATCGAAAAAAGAGACAAGTGATCTTAGGCGTAGGAGACTTAACAGTTACTGCACCATTGGATCGCACAGAAGGAAGATGATATGTGGAACCGAAAAGGGGAAAAGAACTCAATAACATTTACAATGTGATCGTGTATATGGATGACTATATTAATCCTATTTTTGAGGGTGTACTTAGTTGGAGAAGTATCAGTTCTTGTGCATCCAATTCAGAATAAGCAATGGAAAATTGGCAACAATGGTTACATGAAGTATCTATAAGGAGATGTTCTTTTCTTACCCGCACATTGTTCTGGATTGGAGTTGAGGTATGTGATCCTCTGAAGTATGATGTACTAAGAGATATAGATCCTTTTATAAAATGATTTAGTTTACAGATATCATAACAATAAAGATTTATAGATTTAGATATCGTGTTGAAAGAGACTCCTGCAAGATGCTAGGTTGTGAACAAGGATAGAATAGAGAATTGGAAGCAATGCAGAAGATGGTTAAATTCAAATTCATAATAGAAATTGAACATATTGCGTAGAAATATACTAGGATGAGTAGTCCTACATATCATATTACATAGTGCATTGTGACATGGAGCTCAATACCTAAGTAGGAATGGACACACTTGTTTGTACACACTCTAGATATGATCCTGGAGAAATGGTATTTAGAACTGGAAGTACACATAGGAACAACAAACTGAGAATATTTGATTCACAACTTCAAGGTAACTTTCAAGTTTGAAGATGATGCCCCTTTGGTAGACACAACTCTACAGATTATGAAGAACAAGATCTTTAAATCAAAAGAATCTAGAATACCGGTACCGTTATGTAGTACACCCAGATCTTCTGTGATTATTCAAGAGGTTTAGGAATGCTATAACATTGTTGGAAAAGAATAGGAGGATGAAGACCCAAGAAATTTGCAATTACCAGAAACCAATGGAGAGCGTGTAGTAAAGGATCCTGATCTTTAATCTACCAAGTATGAAAAGTCATTTAAAATTCACAAGGTGAATATTGGTACAAATTATAATCCAAAGTTTGCAAACATTAGATATTACTGGAATGTTAAAAAATTCTCAATAAGATTGTTGATTTACTACAGGAACACCAAGACCTTTTTCCAACTACATTTTAATAAATGAAAGGCATTGCTAGGGAGTTAGGGGAGATGAGGATCCCTTTGAAGATGTATTCCAAGTGAGTGAAATAGAGACTGTACTGATTGGACCTAATATATAAGTAGAAAGTAGAAGTAGAAAAAGATAGACTTTTGGAAGCCGAGATTATTGAACCTGTCACAAAGTTAGAATGGATTAGTTCAATGATTATTTAGGACAAGAAAATGGGTGGAATCAAAATTTGTGTGGATCTGCGAAAATTGAATGATGGTTTCTTACATGACTCGTTTCCTACTCCGTTTATAGATGAAGTTTTGGAGAATGTAGGAGGACATTAAGCTTACTCATTCACTGATGGATTCTATTATTATCACCATATTAAGGTTTTGTAGGAGGATAGGAATAAGAAAACATTTGCGATAGAATGAGGATGTTATCAGTATACAATCATTCCTTTTACGTTGAAAAATGTGCCAACAGTATTTTTCAGAGTTGTTTTCACAACTTTTAAAGAATTTATTGATAAATTCCTAGAAGTATATTTGGATGATTGGACAATGTTCATTTTGTTGAAGGGCCATCTTAAAACTATGTTCTTGATGTTGGATAGATGTAGACAATTCCATATTTCTTTGAACTTAAAGAAATGTATTTTTTGTGCACCATTTGGTATGATATTGGGTCATGTAGTATGTAAACAAGGAATTTTGGTTGATCCTATGGATATTGTTGTTATTGTTGATCTTCAAGAACTTACTTCTGTGCGAAAACTATGAGAAAAAATGGGTCATATGGGGTACTACAAAATGTTTATTAGGCGATATGCATAGATTGTAACCCCACTGGAAAATTTGTTGAAGCAGGTCAAGTCTCAATGGAATGAGGAATGTCAGTAAAGGTTGGATACCTTGAAGCAGAAACTACTTACTGCGTCAATTTTAGTATTTTTATATTGGAAGAAGGAATTCCATTTCCATGTAGATGAATCATCTATAGTGTTAGGAACAGTTCTAGCTCAGCCATGGGAAGGAGGTTTGGATCATCCCATTGGATTTTCTAGCTAAAATTTGTTGACTACTAAACAAAATTACACTACTACATAGCATGAAGGATTGGCCATGGTGTACGCACTACACAAGTCTAGGCATTATCTAAAAGGATGACATTTTAAGATGTACACAGGTCATTTTGCACTGAGATACTTAGTCAATAAGATAGTGTTGGGGGGGAATATGTGTAGATGGATGTTATTATTTCAGGAGTATGATTTTAAAGTGATTGTGAAACCAGGAAAATTAAATAGAGTCTCTCATCATTTGTCACACATATTAACAAGAGAAGATGCATAAAATGTGGATGTTAGTATACCGAACATGCACTTGTTTTCAGTATAGATGGTCGAGGATTACTTTTCAGATATTATGCAGTTCCTGAGCACAACATTATCCCCACTCGACTTTACAATTGCGCAAAAGAAGTAGTTAATAGTAAAGGTAGTAGATTATCAGTTTATAGTGGGGAATTTGTATAAGCTAGGCATGAATGGTATTCTTCAGCGATGTGTATTTTAGCATGAGATGCCTATGATACTATCAAAGTCACCTGAAGGAATTGCGGGAAGCCACTATACTGGGAAAGCAACGGATCTGAAAATTTTACGCGAAGGACTTTGGTGGTCCACCCTTCATAAGGATGCTAAGGAGTTTTATAAAACATGTTTCTTATATCAATGAGTTGGGAATCCATCTATAAGAGATGAGATGCCTTTAATACCACAAGTAACATTGCAAGATTTTGACAAATGGGTAGTTGATTTCATTGGACCGATCAACCCAGTGGAGAAAAGGCCAGGAGCTAGATATTTAATCACTGCGAAAAATTATTTGACTCGATGGGATGAAGCAGAACCTGTTAGAGATTACAGCTCAATAATGCTACGCAGTTTGGATCTGAGAATGTTGTCACAAAGTTTGGATATCCAAGAATCATTATGAGTGATCAGTGGACCCATTTTTGTGAATAAAACTATTATTTCTTTGACATAAGAATTACATATTTATCACCAGAAGAGCACACCTTCACCCTCAGGAGAACATAAGAGTGTAACTGTTTAGCAAGATCCTAGATAATGTGTTGATGAATATATGTAATTTAAATCGAGATGACTATGACTTGTGGATTCCTGCAGTGCTATGGGAATATCAAGCCACATCTAAGAATTTGATATGATAGACACCATTCCAATTAGTGTATGACCAGGAAATAGCTATTCCCATGGAGTTCATTGTGTCGAGTTTGCGCATTTCTATGTTGATAGAGCTCATGCATTTAGGCATAGTAGAGAAAATTACGTTAGAGGTAATGAATCTGGAGGAAGGCCACTTTGTTGTAGGATTTCTTCAGTAGGTTCAAAAAACTCACGAAAAGGAATGGTATGACATACATATTAAAAATAATAATTTTCACATGGGAGACCTAGTTTTTCTCTATGACAACAAAGTTTTGCAACACCCTGGAAATATCCAAATGCACTACTTGTGTCTGTATCATAAGATCTATGACAAAGGTAGGTGTTTTTCAATTGTAGTAATTGAATGGGAAAATCATGGAAGGACTCATCATGGTAGTCAGTTGAAACTATATAGAGACAGTCGTGATTTTTGGCACTAGCATGAATGCATAGTGCATGTACCATAGTATGTCTATTATAATGTCTATATTATAGAAACAAAAAATAAAGAAGAACAAAAAGAGATTTATGAAAGCCATAATAAATATTTGAAGAGAGAGGAAGCTTGATGTAATGTACCTCAAATTCACCATAAAAAAAAAAACATTCTATGACATAATTCAATTTCGTTTAAGCTTTAGAGTTTAAGAGAAGGTAAGATACATTTCTGTCCATAATGGCATTATTCGACCAGTCTAGTTTACTTCGAACAGAAAAGATTATGTGGATAAATTCTTCCATAATTCTATCACTTTCCTTAACTTTCAAACTACTCCAACATACTTATATGTATATAGGCAATATCTAAACTTAGGTTGAAGGAACCCTTGAGGTTTAGAGAAAGGATATGGGTGCACAGAGTTTAACCTCTAGGTGGTCGCGCAGGAGAGCAGCTGAAACGAACAGTGGAGACACTTTGGGGAAAAGTGTCAAAATCCCAAGAGCCATAGGATCGCACCAAGTTACGAGGGATTTAAGCGATTAGAAGCACCCGAGGAGAGGAGTTGTATGAATAGTGGAAACACTTTGTGGAAGAAGTGTCGAAGTTGCGAGAGTCGTTAGATCTTGCAGAGCAGTGAGGAGATTAAGGACGAGTGTCTTCCAACACTCTAAGGCGTTGAATTTCGCTATTTTGTAGTTTGAGGTTTGGAGTGGCAAGTAAATTTTGGAGTCGCTGCATCGTGAACTCCCAGTTCACAAATATGCGAAACGATCGACACCGTTCATCAAGGAGTACACGTGGCGAGTGGTCTAGGTTCAGGGAAAATCCTGAAAGGTTGTGAATCGTCGATCCAGTGGGATCGTGGTCGTCGGTTCAAGAGGAAACTAGATAGTTGATCTCTCAAGGGGGAGACTTCGACATTTCAGGGTAGTAGCACCAGGTCACAGGACCGGTCGTATGAAAAGCGACTTAAGGGAGGAGCTAAGGAGCCATTAGGCCCTATTTCGGGTTTTGGCATTTCGAAGGACGGAGAATAGGAGAAATGCTTGCATCGCGATTCCCCAAATCTCGAAAATCTGGTAGCACTTTGACATTAAGCACGTGATCACAGAGTGATGGTCACGTGGACGGAGGCTAAGGGCGATCCAGAACTGTTAATCCCTCTCTAGTGTTTCGACGACCGGTAGTTGGAAGGACAAGGATTCTGGGATTGTCAAAGTAATGAGTTCTGCACATTTAATTATGCTTTTAATTGCAAGGTTGGATCTTCATGACTTCTAGAACAGTAGGTATTTTGAGTGTCTGTTATGTGCGCGTATCAAAGCATATATTATCATTCTTACTATAGGGAATTTGCTTTAACTCTCCATTAACATCTGTACTTATTTCCACCTATAAGTATGTACATACCTGTAGCTTTCTCTAAATATATATAGAGCGATTCACTATCATAGGTATAGTTTCATCTTGATTCTATTTTAATAATTGGAAATTTCAGTTACGTGCTACGGTCCTACATCTTTACTTACAGAAAATGTAAACAAGCAAGTATATCTACCTAACTTGGGTCTCATTCTTACACACCAATAGCTTACACATCAAGCATAGTTAACTCGAAGGATCCCATCTTGTTCTCTACGGTTTATGCCATTAAACGATAGTCTAATTATGAAATTTCGAATACTTAAACGTGTATGACCTCATGGCAAGCAAAACTCTTAGGACAAATCGCTCTAAAAATATGCTTAATTAGTTTAATACTTTCATATACAATAATTTATGTACTTGTCATGCCCTGTACACAATGACTTGTAATATGATCCATTATTTCTATTCTACCTCTATCCCGGATGAAGATCCTCAATCGTTTCTACCAGTACATTCATTACAGTATTAGAGTTGTTCCTATAACAAATAATTCTTACTATGTTCCTACAGTTTTGTGAAAAAAACAGAGATCAATCGGGTTTCAGTGATTACAAATGCCAAACACACACAAAAAAAACAAAAGACCACACTGTTTGTCGAATCGTGAAATGCTGAAAGACTGTGGGCCCAACACTTCAGGGTTTCAGGGTTCGGGATTTCACGATTTCAAATGCCAAACAACAACACACAACAACTCCAGAATTGCGAAAATGTGAATGGAATGTGGGACCAACACTTCGAGGTTTCGGGGTTCGGGGTTTCGCGATTTCAAATGCCAAACACCAACACACAACAACTCCTAAACTGCGAAAAAGTGAATGAAATGTGGGACCAACACTTCGGGGTTTCGGGGTTTGGGATTTCACGATTTCAAATGCCAAACACCAACACACAGCAACTCCCGAATTACCAAAATGTGAATGGAAAGTGGAACCAGCTATGGATCAGCTATAAACTTAATGGTTGACTTTGTAGCTGCTCCTCCGTAACCCAAGTTAAGTCCAAGTTTGCGGTGAATGTCGTCATTGATGTGCGTATACGATAGAAATAGAATCAAGAAATAAATGTCGTTCGCGAGAATGAGGATTTTATTTTTAAATGTCGTTTTTGATGTGCGTATACGGATAGAAATAGTATCAGGAAATAAATTATACACTACTACCTAGACCAGCCTTATTTTCATATTAAAACCGTTGGCAAGTAAGTGTACTTCAAAGCAGTCTACTGTCTTCGCACGCAAATTTGACAACCCACAAATTCGATTAGTGTTAATCAATGTCAGCCTTCGCTTAAGTTCAAACAACAACAAAAAAAAATTGATGAACGAATACGAATGGCTGGCTAAGTACTGAACTTCAGGAATTAGACTAAGTCCTGAATTTAAGGGATCTGTCAAGCCTAACGAAACATGGGAGGAAAGTTATCGATGAGGGCATATTAAAACAGTTGGTAAATTGGCGCGCTTCAAAGAAGTCTAGCGTCTTCACACGAGGAGGGATCGCAAATTTGACAACCCACAAATCCGATTAGTTTTAATCAATGTCAACCTTCGCTAGCTAAGTACTGAACTTCAGGAATTAAGAATTAGACTAAGTCATGAATTTAGGAGATCGGTCAAGTCTAACTAAACTTGGGAGGAAAGTTTCCAGGCTTTTGCGTGGTTTGATTTCTCAGCAGCCGTTGCTTATGCTTATTCAACCTGTTCTTGCCCTTGCCATTGTGTATATAAATATATTGCCCCGCCCATTGGATTACATATGCCTCCTAATTTCGTTCAACTTCAACTGATAACGTTGAGGATTACTTCTGATAAGTGAGCCAGAATTCAGGGAATTACATTTGTTCGTTTCTTGTATTCCTGGTGGGATTTGGAGCTTTATTGTTCTGTATTGAATAACAGATAAACCGATTAGACTCTTCATTACATTACATTTCATCGACCGATTGACGTGAGAGGCACCTGCAGTAAAACTATTAATACTTGAAGTATTATTATCGAAGACGGGCCATGAAGACTGCAAGTTTGTTTCTGTTCTTTTTCTGCGTTTCAGTAGCGGTAATATTCTTGAAGGAAGGTGCAGTCGACGCAGGTAGAGTCCTGAAAAAGAGGAATATTGTAACATGCCAAGCTGACAAAAATCCGTGTGACCATCACAATTTTCTTAACCGTGATCATAAAGTGGAAGGCATATTAAGGAATAAACTTCCTTGCGGTCCAAGTCCAGGAGTAGGTCACAAATACATCGACTCCTTGAGCCCTGTGAACACCAAGACAAGTAATGCAGCCAACAAATTGAAGATTAACAAACTTCCTTCTGGTCCAAGTGGAGGAATAGGCCACAATTACATCAATGCTGATGGGTCCATGAAGCCATCAGTAATACATGCAGAAAGATTAATCACTACCTTCAACAAACTTCCATCAGGTCCGAGTGGGGGAGTAGGTCACAGCTATAACGATTGATGACCACGTTCAAAACAAATCCATAACCAGTAAAGTCAAATGTTGGTTATGGATTTGTTGTTGAAATAAAGATAAAAATGGTCCAACATGTGTTCTCKTTGTTSATTATGGATCATAGTCTGTATTGAATTGTAAATGTTAAGATTAGTCAGAAGAATGGAGTTAGATTTCAGGTAGAAAATAGAAGGTCGACATTTTTTTAATTTTTCTATCCATGACGGTAAAGAAATAATAAATACGATATTTCATTATTAAAAGTTAAGCATTCTAATGTACTCATACGATTCAAATCATAGCCATTATTATCAATAGGTATTATCAGCGGCAGATCTATTAAAGTTCTTAAAGGTAAAGAAAATCTAGTAGTATTGACTCTTCACTAGTAGCCAGTTTTGAAGGATGTTTGTATTGACTCTTCACTAGTAGCCATTTTCTTCACTTTTTGTATGATAATAGTGTAACCACCTTCTTGCATTATATTTAAAGTCTTTTATCACTTCCAACTTCCAAAATTGAAACTGATATATCCGAAATCATTGAATCCAAATTGTAAATTCAATAAGAGAATAACACATAAGTAAAAAATCTCAAAAGTGAATATAACTTTGCTCTAATGCATCATTTTGAATTATGTACTTGGTTAATATAACTTTGTTCTAATGCATTCTTTTGAATTATGTACTTGCTTTTCCTCTTGATTAAGCATGAGTAATTAGTGATATGAAAAGAAATAACAACTTCATTCTTTTGAATTATGTACTTGCTTTTCCTCTTGATTAAGCATGAGTAATTAGTGATATGAAAAGAAATAACAACTTCATTAAGATTGGTGGATCTTTGTCACTTTCCCATCTTTTATTTGTGGATAATGTTTTTTTCCTTACAAATGGTTGTTAAGACATTGAAAGAGACTATGGATTTATTTAGTTCTACTATAGGAATTGTTTTAAAAGAGCTAAAATCTTATGTACTGTTCTAATATTAAACATAGTCTATCCTTACAAGATTATGGATTTCGATTAATGATTTGAATAAGTGCTTTATATCTTGAAATCAAATGTTTTTAAAAAAGCATGATTAGGGTTGGATGCTAGAAAATGTTCTCGTATCAATCTTTGGTGTAATAAATGGTTGTTTGTGGGTGGAATACTAATTGTGGCACAAATCAATGCTAGAGGTGATTCCTATATTATGGGAGTCTTTGGTGCATATTCCAAAAGGGCTACTTGAAAGGATTAGGAAGGCATGTTTTTGTTTCCTTTGGTATGCTGTAAGGATTCTTTTAAGATTCCATTAGTTAGGTAGGTGGTAAATGTTGACAAAGTTAAAGGAAGAGGGTGGTTGGGCCCTATAAAATATCCATCATTTTGGATTTACACTTGTTTCAAAGAGTTTGTGGAGAGTCTTGGTATGGTAACGTATTGGGGAGCAAGAGTACATTTGAAAGCCAGTTTACCTGGAATCTGTTGATCCAATCGAAAAAGAATCACCAATCCACTAGCAAGAAAAATAAAACCGTACATTCGACCCAGCAGTACCTGCAATCTCAGCCTCTCGTGTCCTGTCCAAACTAGGATTTCTGTCGTCAATTGATCAATCGATGGTATTTTTTCAATCAGAGCATTAAGACAAGGTCTAGTTCGTGAGGTGCAAAGTTCAAGGAGGAATATATCTCTCACGCAAGAAGGAATCAAGTAAGTAATATCATTCCGCTATTTCCTTTTATTCTCTCTCCTGGCCTAGCCAGTTTGATTCTTCTAATTTATAAGATTTGATTAGGTCCCCTCGAAAATCTATTACGAATGCATCAATTTAGTTGAAATATCTTCTCAAAAAATTTTGGCTTAGAAAGTTACATTTTTTGCAAAGTAGGAGATGGAACCAAGGTCAAGTTGGGTATTGGCATTTTCTTATGGGTAGATTGGATGGATGATATGATTGTTAGATTATAAGAAAGGGTATTTTAGAGTCTAACCCATATTAAGGATGAGTTCTCTACTTCTATATGGCCTGAACGATGGCTAGAAGCTCATGATGTTGATCTAGAGGGGAAACATGAAAAACTTTGGCAATAATATGTTGGTCTTCTAAGGTGGGCCCATGTTAAAACAAGATAAGGGCTCGATTTGTTGGGATAGGATTACAATAATTAAGGGGGTATATACACTCCTTTCTTAGGGAAAAAATATCTACATGACTCAAATGATCAAACTTCTCTTTGGTGATGGAAGCCCATTTGGAAATTGACACCTTAAAAGAAGACAAGAATATTTCTATGGATGTCCCTAAAAAGTAAAATATGAACATGGGAGAACTTGCAAGAGAGGGTGGTAGGGGAATGGTATTTTTTCTTTGCACTACAAGGACAACACCTTGTAGAAAAGGTTTTTACAGAACCTCCCCAAAACGTTTATCCCTTTTTTGTTTATAGCAGAGGAGGGTGGTCGAAGTGTTTGTGAAGGTTTTTCACACGTGCTCTTATAAGGACAATAGAGGCAGTTGAAAACATAAAATAATATGATGGTGTTGAGCTGGTAAGATGTAGAGTTAGACGCTATAAACAAAATAAAATACATAGAAGTTTTATACTCTAAACAAAGTGCATCGATGTGGGTAAACATGATGCCCCATTGCATACAACTATTTGGTGTACTAAGAGAGGATAAAATAAAAAATACTTACCACATTGATTTTCATTGTTACACCTCATTTTGTTCTTCTAAACCTCTCACACATGCACCTATTCTCACTATTCTTCCATGACAACCCCATTTGCAATGCTTGAGTTAGTTCGATAGCTCCACTCCTAGATTCCAAACATTTCCAAATTTTGGAAAATACCACAAATTTTCATTTCTTCTCTATGTTGCAACCACACCTCTTCAAGAATGAAGAGAGCACGTAAATTGTTTATTACCTATTTATTTGCATTTTAATTGGATTAAAATCTGAAAATGGACTGAAATTTTATCTTTTTTATATTTTGTTTAGTCCACGCAATGTGTTTAAAATATTTGGATAACCTCATAGTTTTGTGTGTGTTGGGAGAGGACTTTGGGACCAGTTTTCGGAACTGTGCAACGTGTGCAAAGGAAGGAAAGACCATTGCCAAAAGAAGGAAGATTGTGGGAAGCCTTTACATATTTTGGCTCTATTTATGTGGGCTAATCCCTATTACAATTGTATAAATATATAAGGTTTTTGGGATAGATAGGGGTGGAGGTAATTCCATGTATGAAGAGATAAGTAAGTGTGTATGAAAGTTATGTTAGATATGGAGGAGTGAAGAGTGACAAAGGGATATAGAGAGATAAGAGAATGCCAAGGGCATAATGTATGAGTGTAATGCACAAATTTTTTAATGGGTGTTCTGAATAATATAATAAGAAGTCAACCATTATGGATGTAGCCCATCTTGGGTGAACCACGCTAAATCATGGTGTCTATTTTTTATGATGTGATTGTTTTGTTCATTGTCATATGTTATATGTTCTTTTGCTATGAATATGTCACATGATATTACGTTTTTGTGCACCTAATATAAGGTATACTGAAAAAATGATAAGTATAATGGTTATGAGGTATGCCTCCAATCCTTTTATCATTTTGGAAACCTGGTTCATGCAGATCCAATAGATACCTCGGGTGAGACTTCACCTCCTTGAAGGTGATGCCGAAAGGGTCGATATTTGAGGGTTTTATTGGTGATTTTATGTTGAACCCTCAATCTCCCACTACACGCCAACAAATGGTTCCATTGTCGGGACAAATATCTGTGACTAAGGGGAATGTGGAGGCCGACTAAGGAAGAGATCATACAATGGTTAGAGGAAAAGGAGCGTGAGTTTTCCAAAGATCAGAATAAGAACCCATGGATCAACTAAAACAAATGTCTATAGAGGTGTGTATTTATAGACTTACATGATATTTTCTTTGTTGATTTCCTGATAGTTTTGGCTGAGTAGTTATAGAGGTTAGCTAAAAAGAACGAGACATTTTGTAGTGTTGTTTCGAGGAGTTGGACACCTGAGTTGATCCAACAAGTTAATACCATAAAGTTATCAGATCTGGCACGGAGTTGATTTCTGGCAATAGTGTATTGGGGGGTTATATTACCGAGTTTGTTATAGATTGTACCCAGTGATATAGTGTTTTTGAAAGAGAGTTATTTTAAGGTACCTGTGAAATATATTTGAAATCATTCTCTACTTGGCTCAAGATGTTGTTGTGTGATAAAGAGGTTATGAAGTTGGAATATGATCACCCTAGTAGCTAGCATTCTTCGCATGCATAGGGGGACTGGGGGATGACCAGGGGATGGTATGAAAGTATGGAGAAGAGGGATGGAGGAAGGAATAAATATGGAATAGATGGGATGAGAATGTCGAGAGAAGAAGAATGTGTGACATAAGAATATATTGGAGTGTTCCACGTTGGAAAAATATTTCATTATAGTATGAAAAGCACTGTGATTGATAGAGAAGAGAAACATAGTGATATTGAGGAAAGAGACATCGACATAGTTCTCCAGATCGAAGGAATAATGTGAAAAGAAAGAAAGTAGAAGGAAAATGATCGTTTGTTCAAACTAGAAGAAGGAGATCGATTACATCCCATTAGAACCACTTAGGCCTAACTCTACGTCAAACCCAGGACCCCATGTGCATCTTCGAGGTATGAAAATTTGTTGTGAACAATTGTAGTTAGTGGAGGATGTAATAATAGAAGTAAACGTAGTCAGAGTATGGGAAATAGTATGGTAACCAACATTCATTTAGAAACACAGAGGAAAAATATTGTGCAGTACATAATGGTAGGGGTAGACCCCACTTTGAGAATGCATGTCTTCCATAGAGTATGAACAAAAGATCCAAAACAATACTTATTTTTCTGTGAACCAATATGCACTGTGAATTAGGTCTAGGATGACGATACAAAAATCACACAGTTAGTGACAACTATCATAGACTACGTGTTACTCAGGTATATAAAGGATCAGTCCACTTCCCCTGCGGGACAAGCCATAATGTTAACACACATTAGGAAATCCATGTTAAAAGAGTTCCAAAAACTGAAGTCTGATTTATAGTGTATTACATAACCAAAAGATACCAAGCAATTACATAATGAATCGATATGGGTTTTTGATGAAAGATTAAAGAGATTGATGGGTCGGTTGACATTCCATATTCCATATGATAATCATATGGAATGGTTCATTGGTGTATTTTTAACACATATACACTTTCCATTGGCACAACAGAAGGTTACATTGCAGCCATAAGCACTATATATCACCATGAAGTTGGAATCATCCCATATAGGAGAGAATGATGCAGGGATAACTCAGGATCAAGTGCAGTTAGAAGCATTGACAATTCAACTATAGGATATTACTAAAGGGAAGGAAAAGCATGAAGAGGTATGATTTGTTACATGTAAAAATAAAGGTCGCGATAAGAACAAGTGTCCAACCTTTAAATATTATTTGGCTATAGGAGCCTCAAATCCCTTGTCCTCAAGAGGAGGGGTATGGTCTGAGATATGTAGAATGTGGGTCATCACCCAACCACTTGTCCCTTGATGCAGAAATATCAGAGCACTACCAAAATATTATTTTGTAATTTTTGTAAGTATGTGGGATATGATGAAACAAGATTGTCGTGCACTTAATCTATTGACAGAATGCATCACAAATGCATACAGAGTTCAAGTGAAGATAGATCAAAAGGAGGGGTACCGCAGTATAATACTCTGAGGGTATACAATCAGGGAGGAAGAGGATGATTTATAGGTTAGGGAAGAGGAGGATTCAACAGAGGAAGAGGACCAATTATTTGTTATGACTCTAGCTAATATGGGAATTTGGCGCGAGATTGTATGAATCCTTATACAGTGTCACATAGTGTAGACACTTGCATCTTGTGACAAAATACTGTCTGTAGCTAAAAGAAAAGTGGAATAAAAGAGGAAACAAAATGTCCATACGATAGCAGTGGAAGAGTGTGACGATCAACCAAGGGTAGTAGCATTTATGTGTAGAGGAGAAAGAATAGGAGGTAATGCGAAAAAATAATGAATTTAGATTGCCCAATGGGTCGGGAAAGAAACTAAACCTCTTCTAACATTTGACCTATGAAAGGAGAAAGACAGATACAATCAAGCAAGGAAGGAACTTCTAGAAACATAATGTGGATCCTCGACTTCGTAACCTATGTCTGACATGCCTATAGCCTATGACTACTCAATCAGATAAAGGCTAGTTGATAAGGTAATTACTCTCAAAAGTTTCTTAAAGAGTTTTTAAGAACTAATGAAGGATGAAATTTCATTAAACGTGCTACATTGGATGATCGATGGATGTAGGAAAGATAAAGAAGAACCTGTTTCACAATGATAAATTAACCAGGTACATTGTAAGAAAATGATGAATAGGGAATTCTGACTTAATGTGTAGGTAGGAGACTATGGTATGGATAATATCATCTTGGATATGGGATCTGATATGAACGTCATTCCAAAGAATACATGGGAAATGATGGTAAAACCAAAGTTAATCTAGTAACCAGTTCATTAGAGGGTAGGAAATCAACATAAGATTGTTCTGATTGTAAGACTGATAGGGGTGAATGTTAAAATTGATGGAATGTGAAACACAACATATTTTGAAGTAATCGAGATAATGGATGGTAGTAAAACTTATCCATCATTACATAAACTTGATTTGGATTTGTATAACTAGACCATTATTGATCGAAAAAAGAGACAAGTGATCTTTGGCATAGAAGACTTAACAAGTTCTGCACCATTGGATCGCACAAAAGGAAGATGATATGTGGAACCAAATAGGGGAAAATAACTCGATAAACTTCACAATGTGACCGCATATATGGATGACTATATTAATCCTATTGTTGAGGGTGTACTTAGTTGGAGAACTATCAGTTCTTGTGCGTCCAATTCAGAATAAGCCTTGGAAAATTGGCAACAATGGTTACATGAAGTATCTATAAGGAGATGTTCTTTTATTACCCGCACATTGTGCTAGATTGGAGTTGAGGTATGTGATCCTCTGAAGTATGATGTACTAAGAGATATAGATCCTTTTATAATATGATTTAGTTTACAGATATCAGAACAATAAATATTTATAGATTTAGATATCGTGTTGAAAGAGACTCCTGGAAGATGGTAGGTTGTGAATAAGGATAGAATAGAGAATTGGAAGAAATACAGAAGATGGTTAAATTCAAATTCATAATAGAAATTGAACATATTGCATAGAAATATACTAGGTTGAGTAGTCCTACATATCATATTACATAGTGCATTGTGACATGGAGCTCAATACCTAAGTAGGAATGGACGCACTTGTTTGTACACACTCTGGATATGATCTTGGAGAAATGGTATTTAGAACTGGAAGTACACACAGGAACAACAGACTGAGAATATTTGATTCACAGCTTCAAGGTAACTTTCAAGTTTGAAGATGATGCCCCTTTGGTAGACACACGTCTACAGATTATGAAGAACAAGATCTTTAAATCAAAAGAATGCAGAATACCGTTACGCTTATGTAGTACACCCAGATCTGCTGTGATTATTCAAGAGGTTTAGGAATGATATAACATTGTTGGAAAAGAATAGGAGGATGAAGACCCAAGAAATTTGCAATTACCAGAAACGAAAGGAGAGCGTGTAGTAAAGGATCCTGATCTTTAATCTACCAAGTATGAAAAGTCGTTTAAAATTCACAAGGTGAATATTGGTACAAATTATAATCCAAAGTTTGCAAAGATTAGATATTACTGGAATGTTAAAAAATTCTCAATAAGATTGTTGATTTACTACAGGAACACCAAGACATTTTTCCAACTACATTTTAATAAATGAAAGGGATTGCTAGGGAGCTAGGGGAGATGAGGATCCCTTTGAAGATGGATTCCAGGCGAGTGAAATAGAGACTGTACCAATTGGACCTAGTATATAAGTAGAAAGTAGAAGTAGAAATAGATAGAACGTTGGAAACCAAGATTATTGAACCTGTCACAAAGTTAGAATGGATTAGTTCAATGGTGATTTAGAACAAGAAAATGGGTGGAATCAAAATTTGTGTGGATCTGCAAAAATTGAATGATGGTTTCTTACATGACTTGTTTCCTACTCCGTTTATAGATGAAGTTTTGGAGAATGTAGGAGGACATTAAGCTTACTCATTTACTGATGGATTCTATGAGTATCACCATATTAAGTTTTTGTAGGAGGATAGGAATAAGAAAACATTTCGATAGAATGAGGATGTTATTAGTATACAATCGTTCCTTTTAGGTTGAAAAATGTGCCAACAATATTTTTCGGAGTTGTTTTCACAACTTTTAAAGAATTTATTGATAAATTCCTAGAAGTATATTTGGATGATTGGACAATGTTCATTTTGTTGAAGGGCCATATTAAAACTATGTTCTTGATGTTGGATAGATGTAGACAATTCCACATTTCTTTGAACTTAAAGAAGTGTATTTTTTGTGCACCATTTGGTATCATATTGGGTCATGTAGTATGTAAACAAGGAACTTTGGTTGATCCTATGGATATTGTTGTCATTGTTGATATTCAAGCACTTACTTCATTGCGAAAACTATTTGAAAAAATGGGTCGTATGGGGTACTAAGAAATGTTTATTAGGCGATATGCATAGATCTTAACCCCTGTGGAAAATTTGTTGAAGGAGGTCAAGTGTCAATGGAATGAGGAATGCCAGTAAAGTTTGGATACCTTGAAGCATAAACTACTTACTGCGCCAATTTTAGTATTTCTATATTGGAAGAAGGAATTTGATTTCCATGTAGATGAATCATCTATAGTGTTAGGAACAATTCTAGCTCAGCCATGGGAAGGAGGTTTGGATCATCCCATTGGATTTTCTAGCTAAAATTTGTTGACTACTGAAAAAAATTACAGTACTACATAGCATGAAGGATTGGCCATGGTGTACGCACTACACAAGTTTAGGCATTATTTAAAAGGATGACATTTTAAGATGTACACAGACCATTTTACACTGAGATACTTAATCAATAAGATAGTGTTGGGCGGAAATATGTTTAGATGGATGTTATTATTTCAGGAGTATGATTTTAAAGTGATTGTGAAACCAGGAATATTAAATAGAGTCTCTGATCATTTGTCACACATATTAACAAGGAAGATGCATAAAATGTGGATGTTAGTATACCGAACATGCACTTGTTTTCAATATAGATGGTCGAGGATTACTTTTCAGATATTATGCAGTTCCTGAGCACAAGATTATCCCCACTCGACTTTACAATTGTGCAAAAGAAGTAGTTAGTAGTAAAGGTAGTAGATTATCAGTTTATAGCGGGGAATTTGTATAAGTTAGGCACAAATGTTATTCTTCAACGATGTGTATTTTAGCATGAGATGCCTATGATACTATCAAAGGCACATGAAGGAATTGCGGGAAGCCACTATACAAGGAAAGCGACGGATCTGAAAATTTTACGTGAAGGACTTTGGTGGCCCACCCTTCATAAGGATGATAAGGAGTTTTATAAAACCTGTTTCTTATATCAATGAGTTGGGAATCCATCTATAAGAGATGAGATGCCTTTAATACCACAAGTAACATTGTAGGATTTTGACAAATGGGTAGTTGATTTCATTGGAATGGTCAACCCAGTGGAGAAAAGGTCAGGAGCTAGATATTTAATCACTGCAAAAAATTATTTGACTCGATGGGATGAAGCAGAACCTATTAGAGATTACAGCTCAATACTGCTACACAGTTTATATTTGAAAATGTTGTCAGGAATTTTGGATATCCAAGAATCATTATGAGTGATCAGGGGACCCATTTTGTGAATAAAACTATTATTTATTTGACATAAGAGTTACATATTTATCACGAGAAGAGCACACCTTATCACCCTTGGGAGAACATAATAGTGGAATTGTTTAGCAAGATCCTAGAGAATGTGTTGATGAATATATGTAATTTAAATTGAGATGACTCTGACTTGTGGATTCCTACAGTGTTATGGGAATATCAAGCCACATGTAAGAATTTGACATGATAGACACCATTCCAATTAGTGCATGACCATGAAATAGTTATTCCCATGGAGTTCATTGTGTCGAGTTTGCACATTTCTATGTTGATAGAGCTCATGCATTTAGGCATAGTAGAGAAAATTACGTCAGAGATAATGAATCTGGAGGAAGACCACTTTTTCGTAGGATTTCTTCAGTAGGTTCAAAAAACTAATGAAAAGGTATGGTATGACATACATATTAAAAATAAGAATTTTCACATGGGAGACCTAGTTTTTCTCTATGACAACAAAGTTTTGCAACACCCTGGAAATATCCAAATGCACTAGTTGTGTCTGTATCATAAGATCTATGACAAAGGTAGGTGCTTTTCAATTGCAGTAATTGAATGGGAAAATCATAGAAGGACTCATCAATGGTAGTCAGTTGAAACTATATAGAGACAGTCCTGATTTTTTGCACTAGATTGAATGCATAGTGCATGTACCATAGTATCTCTATTATAATATCTATATTATAGAAAAAGAAAATAAAAAAGAAGCAAAAGAGATTTATGAAAGCCACAATAAATATTTGAAGAGAGAGGAAGCTTGATGTAATGTACCTCAAATTCACCATAAAAAATAAAATCTATGACATAATTCAATTTCATTTAAGCTTTAGAGTTTAAGAGAAGGTAAGATACATTTCTATCCATAATGACATTATTACATCAGTCTAGTTTACTTCGAACAAAAAATCTTATGTGGATAAATTCTTCCATAATTCTATCACTTTCCTTAACTTTCAAACTACTCCAACATACTTATATGTATATAGGCAATATCTAAACTTAGGTCGAAGGAACCCTTGAGGTTTAGAGAAAGGATTTGGGTGCACAGAGTTTAACCTCTGGGTGGTTGCGCAGGAGAGCAGCTGAAACGAACTGTGGAGACACTTCAGAGAAAAGTGCCAATATCCTGAGATCCATAGGATTGCACCAAGTTATGAGGGATTTAAGCGATTAGAAGCACCCTAGGAGAGGATCCGTATGAACAGTGGAAACACTTCATGGAAGAAGTGTCAAAGTTGCGAGATTCATTGGATCTTCCAGAGAAGTGAGGAGATTAAGGACGAGTGTCTTCCAACACTCTAAGGCATTGAATTTCACTATTTTGGAGTTCAGTGTTTGGAGTGGCAAGTGAATTTTGGAGTCCCTGCATCATGAACTCCCAGTTCACGAAATTGTGAAATGATTGACATCGTTCATCAAGGAGGATGCATGGCGAGTGGTCAAGGTTCAGGGAAAATCCTGAAAGGTTGGGGATTGTCGATCCAGTGGGATCGTGGTCATCGGTTCAAGAGGAAACTAAACCGTTGATCTCTCAAGGGGGAAATTTCAACATTTCGCGGTAGTACCACCAGGTCACAGGACCGGTCATATGAAAAGTGACTTAAGGGAGGAGCTAAGAAGCCGTTAGGCCCTATTTGGGGTTTCGGCATTTCGAAGGACAGAGAATAGGAGGAATGCATGCATCGTGATTCCCTGAATCGCGAAAATCCAGTAGCACTTTGACATTAAGCGCGTGGTTATAGAGTGATGGTCACGTGGACGGAGGATAAGGGTGATCCAAAACTGTTAAGGAAAAGGAGTCTGAGATTGTCAAAGTAATCAGTTCTGCACTTTTAATTATTCTTTTAATTGCAAGGTTGGATCTTCATGACTTCTAGAACAATAGGTATTTTGACTGTCTGCTATGTGTGCGTATAAAGGCGCATATAATCATTCTTACTATAGGGAATTCACTTTAACTCTCCATTAACATCTGTACTTATTTCCACCTATAAGTATGTACATACCTATAGCTTTCTCTAAATACATATAGAGCGATTCACTATCATAGATATAGTTTCATCTTGATTCTGGTTTAATAATTGAAAATCTCAGTTACGTGCTACGGTCCTACATCTTTACTTACAGAAAATATAAACAAGAAAGTATATCTACCTAACTTGGGTCTCATTCTTACACACCAATAGCTTACACATCAAGCATAGTTAACTCGAAGGATCCCATCTTTTTCTCTACGGTTTATGCCATTAAACGATAGTCTAATTACGAAATTTTGAATACTTAAACGTGTATGAACTCATGGAAAGCATAACTCTTAGGAAAAATCGCTCTAAAAATCTGCTTAATTAGTTTAATACTTTCATATACAATAATTTATGTACTTGTCATGGCCTGTACACAGTGACTTGTAATATGATCCGTTATTTCTATTCTACCTCTATCTCGGATGAAGATCCTCCATCATTTCTACCAGTACATTCATTACAGTATTAGAGTTGTTCTTATAAAAAATAATTCTTACTATGTTCCTACAGTTTTGTGAAAAAAATAGAGATGAATCGGGTTTCGACGATTACAAATGCCAAACACACACAAAAAAAATGAAAGATCACGATATTTTTCAAATTGCGAAATGCGGAAAGACTGTGGGCCCAGCACTTCTGGGTTCCGAGGTTCGGGATTTTGCAATTTCAAATGCCAAATAGCAACACACAACAACTCCCGAATTGCGAAAATGTGAATGGAATGTGGGACCAACACATCGAGGTTTCAGGGTTCGGGATTTCGTGATTTCAAATGCCAAACACCAACACACAAGAACTCCCAAATTGTGAAAAAGTGAATGGAATGTGGGACCAACACTTCGGGGTTTTGGGGTTTGAGATTTCACAATTTCAAATGGAAAACACCAACACACAACAACTCCTGAATTGCGAAAATGTGAATGGAAAGTGGGACCAGCACTTCGGGGTCTCAGGATTTTACAATTTCAAATGGCAAATGACGCAACCGCACTCCTCAGAGCATGTTCGCTTCACCAGGAGCTTCTTTCCTCTCGGCCTGAAGAACTCCAAAGTTCTTCTATTTCCCTATCGGGAAACCTGCACCCACAATTCACTCCCTTTCAATCCCCTTTCTGCACTTGGAGGATCGGAACTTCACGGCCTCACAATTTCTCTATTGATCGTTGGGTTCTCGAATCCCCGAGACTCGAGATGTCGGTCAACACTAACTTCTTTCTCCGCTATCGAAACTTCGAATCTCTCGCTCCTTCGCAACTCGCGACGCTAGACTCTTGAGTCTTCAACCTCCGATACGCGATGCGACGAAATGTCGAACTTTGTGATCTCGCTCCCTCGTGACTTCGCCACTCGCGAGATCAAATGACTCTTTCCTTGACTCCCGAGGCCCGAGACACCGATACTCGCAATATCGCTACCTCACGACTTCGCTACTCGCGAGGTCAAATAATTTTCCCGTCTACTCCCGATGCCCGAGACGTCGAACCTCCGATGATTATGCCACCTGTCTTCCACTATCTCCTATGGCCCACACTACTTATGTAGCTGTCGGGAGATTTCCTCTCACACTCTTATGATTCCCGTGGCCAAATCTTCCGCTCCTTTCTCGCAATAACCTGATAGCCGACCTTGCGACGGATCCAATGGCCCCAAATGGACTTGGATCAACGACTCTTCTTTTATGAACTTCTAGTCTCTCCACACCTGCACTGCACCCTCCCTGCAATTCTGAGAGATCCAACGATCCATGGCAGCTCGCAGATTCTAATTAGAGAATACTGACCGTCCGCTCTTCTTTACATAATCTACGAACAAGAAGCGTCCCTCCACGAGACTTGTTCGCCAACCTGCGTCTCTTAATGCAAGCCTTCTCGGCGCGACTTGTCTTATATAGTCCTTCAATGAACTCGAAGGCCTATCCTTCCTGAGCTTTCCTTACAACTTCAAATCTCCCAGAAAGAAATTCTTACACGCACTCCTTGCGGCAATTCTTCAACAACGTCTAAGTGTTAAAGCTCGTCGACTCTGCGCACACCTGTAGCAGCAGTCTTCGATTCCTCTGCTCAGAATTGCAACTCTGAGTCTTTGTCTGCCTTTGCAGGCCTTGCACGGATCTGGTGCCAAATCTTCACTTTTGAGATGAATGAGAACAAAAGCTAACTGTAATTGAACCCTTCTATCAACGCACTCCTTGCGGACAATTCAACTGCAATCCTTGCAGGAATCTCTTGGCTCAATTAGAGAAACAATTGAAACTCATTCACAGTCCCTCTCATACTTCTATTCAACCATGAAATCACATCCACAACACATAAAAGAAAATGTATGACAGAAAGCAAACATTCATGAGCATATTAATGTAAATACACAGAGAATAACACAAGCCATGAATTTGAATCAGAACTCTTTGTATTAATTCAAATGTCCGTACATGGGTGTTCTTCATACGCTTCTCTACATGCTCTTTTCAACAATGCTCTCTCTAATAATGTTACAATGTACAAAGGAGGGTGTCTATATCCCGTTTCCCTCTTGGACTCTACGCTATCAAATCTAGAATTAAATATTCTATCTACTTACATTAAATCTATTAAATGCCTCATCTACCTAAGGACGAGAGCTATCCGCTCAAGGTCCATTACAATATACAAAGTGTGCTTTCATAAATGTCTTCATTAAAGACTTGCACAATAATATCAAGGTGAAATTCAAAAAGAAATTATGCTGGCTTGTCCAGCTGTCTCCTGCTTCCACGCTGGCTCACTTGACGTGGGCGATGCTCCTGCATCATACTCCCTCGCTTGAAAATTTTCATAGGCTCCTGTCCATGAGCTCCTGCACGGTCTGTCCATGCTTCTGTATGACTGCTTCAGTCTCCCAGCTGGCATATTCCACTGGGTGATTCTTCCATTTGACCAGGTACTCAAAATACTGCTTCCGCCTAGTCTTTTTACCCACTCTCCTATCCAGTATGCATTCCATTTGTGGCTTTTCTTCTACTGGCATATACTTCATCCACTGGATCACTGGTTCCTTAGTTCCAGTCTCTCCTTCTCCAAATCTGTACGGGTATAAGTCTGCAACGTTGAATATCGGAGATATTCCGATGCCATCTGGCAACTCAATTTCATAAGCATTCTCTCTGAACTTTCTCAAGACTCTGCAAGGTCCAATTTTATTCATCTTTAGCTTATTGTATGTTCCCCTTGGGAACCTTTCTCTCCTCAAGTGTGCCAGAACTAGATCACCAACTTCAAACTGAAGTTGTCTCTGATGCTGATCTGCCCTGCGCTTATACCCCTGAATCGAATCCTGCAACCACTGCTTCACCTTGCTATGAAGTTCCCTCATCGCCTCAGTGAATTCTTCTGCACTAGCACTGCTAGTCACAGTCTGTTCTGAATCTCGCAATTCAGAAACTCCCCTCGGTTGCATCCCATATACAACCTGAAATGGACTTCTGCCTGTACTCCGATTCACAGAATCATTGTGTGCAAACTCTGCCTGTGGCAATATGTTGTCCCAACTGATGTGGTGCTCTGTCACTAAGCTTCTCAACAAACCTCCCAGACTTCTGTTCACGACCTCCGTCTGTCCATCCGTCTGCGGATGATAAGTAGAACTAAATGCCAAGTTAGTTCCTAGCTTCTTCCATAAGGTCCTCCAAAAATGCCCTATGAATTTGGTGTCCCTGTCCGAAACTATGCTCTTCGGCAATCCATGAAATCTAACGAACTCCTTGAAAAATAGATTTGCAATGTGCGTCGCATCGTTGGTCTTTTAGCATGGTATGAAGTGTGCCATTTTTGAAAACCTTTCTACGACTACAAAGATGGAATCAACACCTCTTTGTGTCCTCGACAACCCCAATACAAAATCCATTCTTATCGCCTCCCATGGCCTCTCTGGTATGGGAAATGGCTGATAAAAACATGCATTTTGCTTTCTCCCTTTTGAATGCTGACAAATCTGACATCTGTCAACAAACCTCTTAACATTTGCACGCATCCCTGGCCAAAAATATGACTCATTCAGCTTCGTGAATGTCTTGTCATGGCCAAAATGTCCGTCCAATCCTCCATTGTGCTTCTCCTTTAACAAATTCTCCCTCATGGAGCATTTTGGAATACACAACTGATTGCCTCTGAACAACAATCCTTCCTGGATCATAAAATCTATCCATGGGCTTCTGTCTCTGAGAACTGGATTCTCAGCTGCTTCATATGCCTCTGCAAAATCTGCATCTCCTGCGTACATGTCCCTGAGATTATCAAAACTCAATGTTTTGACTCGGAACTCCTGCAGCAACAAACATTTCCTGCTCAAAGCATCAGCCACTTTGTTAGCAGTACCCGAAATATGCTTAATCACAAATGTGAAATTCTGCATATACTCTACCCATTTTGCATGTTTCTAATTCAACTTCTCCTATTGAGTCACAAACTGCAATGCATGATTATCACTATACAATACAAATTCTTTTGGGATCAAGTAATGCCTCCACTTCTTCAACGCCTGTATGATAGCATAAAATTCCTTATCATACGTGGAGTATTTCAGCTTCGCCTCATCCAACTTCTCGCTGAAATATGCGACTGGTCTATCTTCTTGACTTAGTACCGCCCTAATTGTAAATCCGCTTGCATCGCATTTCACTTGAAAAGTTTTTTGGAAATCCGGCAACACCAACACTGGTCATTCCGTGATCTTTCGCTTCAACAGATTGAAGCTCTTCACAGCCTCTGTTGTCCAATGAAAAGAATTATGCCGCTTCTTCACTGTGTCCATCATCACGGTGCTAATTCCACTGAAATTCCTGATGAACTTCCAGTAGAAACTAGCTAAACCACGAAAACTTCTCACCTCGAACACGTTTCTCGGTGATGGCCAATTCTTGATCACTTCTACCTTATCCGGATCCATCCTCAACTCGTTAGCCAAAATAAAAAAACCCAAGTAAATTAGCTCTGTCTTCATGAATGAGGACTTCTTCATGTTGATCAACAACTTTTCCTACTGTAGCTTCCTCATCACAATGGCCAAATTATTCAGGTGTTCAGCCTCTGATTTACTGTAAATCAGTATGTCGTCCAAATAAACAATGACGAACTTCCCGATGAATTCCCTCAGGACTTCATTCATCAACCTCATAAAGGTACTTGGGGCATTCGTCAAGCCAAACAGCATGACTAGCCATTCAAACAAACCCTCGTTTGTCTTGAATGTTGTTTTCCAGTCATCGCCTTCTCTCATGCAAATCTGATGATATCCGCTTTTCAAATCAATCTTTGAAAAATATTTTGCCCCACTCAGGAAATCCATCAGATCATCCATTCTCGGCAATGGAAACCTGTATCTAATGGTTATCTTGTTTATCGCTCTTGAATCTGTACACATTCTCCAATCCCCATCCTTCTTTGGACTGAGTACTGTTCGAACGACACATGGACTCAAGCTCTCTCTGACCAATCCTTTGTCCATCAAATCTTGGACCTGTCTCTTGACCTCCTCATTTTCTTGCGGCATCAACCTGTACGTGGCTTTATTCGGCAAACTAGCTCCTGGTATGAGGTCTATATGATGACTTACACTCCGCATCGGTGGAAACGAATGGGGTAATTCGTCCACTATGATATTAGCGAACTCTTCCAGCAGTTCCTGAATTTCATCTGGTAAATCATCCACCCTTGTGCTAGTCAGAACAATTCTCGGCTTCCTGACCACAAAGAATTGTGGATCTTTTTTCTTCTCCATTTCTGAAAGAATTTCCTTCCCACTCATAAGAAGTACTGTGTTGCTTACCTCCGGCTTCACCTCCTTATCCTTTATCGGAAGCAACATATGGGTTCTCCCATTCTTCTCCAGAGTATATGTGTTCATTCTCCCATCATGAATCACATTTTGATCGTATTTCCATGGTCTACCCAACAATAAATGACATACATCTATGGGAATAACATCACATAAAATCTTATCATTGTATCCCCCTATCTTGAATTCAACCAAGCATTGTTTAGTAACAGTTACCTGGTGTCCTTTTTGTAGCCACGAAACTCTCTATGGGCTTGGATGATCAGTCGTCTCCAACTCCAGCTTTTCCACCATCTCGGTTGAAATGAGATTATCCATGCTACCACTGTCCACGATAACTTTGCACACCCTGTCCTTGGTTTTACAAGCGGTCCTGAACAGTCTTATCCTCTGAACCGAATTCTCCACCTCCTTCTCAGGTGTCAAAAGGACTTTATGCATCACAAGAGACCTTCCGCCTTCTGCATATTCAGACTCAACATACCGCCTCTGCGTTTCTGCGATGTGAGCTTCTCTAGTATCTTTCTTTTTCTCTGGACACTCGAAAGACTTGTGCCCATTCTTCCCACATGTGAAACATGTGACTACTCCTCCTCGGCCTCTTCCTCTACCTATGGTACGAGGAAAAGTATTTCCATCATCATAATCTCCTCGCTGATCATTTTGCTATCCTTTATGTTCAACATATGGCTGCCTCTGCTGTGAGCTTCCACCTCTTTCAACCTTACCCTGAGGTTTCTTCCATTTCTCCTTGGGCTTATGGAATTTCTCCTGGGCAACTGCCTTGCCTCTTGGCTGACTTCTGCATCGTCGTTGCTATCCTTTCTTTTGGATTAGTTTCTCCTCTGCTTTCAGAACCAATTGGTAAGCATCTTCCACCGTTCGGATGGTTAGCATGCTTAATTCATCCTGAATGTCATACCTCAGACCATTCAGGTATCTTGCAACCTTCTCATCATCTCTCTCCCAATGACCTTCTCTGATGTTCAGTCGATAGAATTCCTCGGTGTATTCTTTAACTTTCATCAGCTTCTGTCTCAGGTTCTGCATTCTCCTGAATAGAGTGATTTGGTAATCTCTCGGGATGAACTTCGCTTTCATCTTCGCGATCATTCGATCCCAACTCTTGATCTTCTGCTTGCCTTTGCAGCGTCTATCAGCTTGTATCTCGTCCCACCAAAATGCTGCATGTCCTTTCAAGCGCGTAACTGCGTGCTTGACCTTCTTATCCTCTTCGATATCTTCATAATCGAAGTATGTGTCTCGAGCTCTAATCCAATCTAACAGATCTTCTGCATCCAGATTCCCTTCATAGACTGGAATGTCCATTTTCACCTTTGCACCCATCCTGGAAATGGATTTGATCAACCGCTCGGTTGATGCATCTTCTGCTGTGACCTGTTCTTCATGTCCAGCTTCCTCTTCAACTTCGGAATCACTGGAATCTCCAACACCAACCCCGCGTCTTTGTGCTGTCTCCATGTCTTCGATTCTGGCTCAGAGATCTCTCATCTGTCTTTCCATTTCTGGATTCCCTGCAGGCCTACCCCTTCTTTGCACCTCCCTATCTTCTGGATCAGGTGACTTCCTTTCTCTTCTTAGCGGCATGGTAAATTTACTTCTTCTTTGCTATAGAAAGCAAAGAATTCCCGCTCTGATACCACTCCTGATGCAACCACACTCCTCGGATCACGTTCACTTCACAAGGACCTTCTTTCCTCTCGGCCCGAAGAACTCCAAAGTTCTTCTATTTCCCTATTGAGAAACCTGCACCCACAGTTCACTCCCTTTCGATCCCCTTTCTACACTCGGAGGATTGGAACTTCGCGGCCTCGCAAGTTCTCTATTGATCGTTGGGTTCTTGAATCCCCGAGACCCAAGATGTTGGTCAACGCTGACTTCTTTCTCCGCTATCGAAACCTCGACTATATCGCTCCTTCGCAACTCGCGACGCCAGACTCTTGAGTCTTCAACCTTTGATACGCGATGCGTCGAAATGTCGAACTTCGCGATCTCTCTCCCTTGCAACTTCACCACTCGCGATATTAAATGACTCCTTCCTCGACTCCCGAGGCATGAGACGCTAATACTTGCAATATCACTACCTCGCGACTTCGCTACTCGCGAGGTCAAATAATTTTCCCATCGACTCTCGATGCCCGAGACGTTGAACCTCTGATGATTATGCCACCTGTCTTCCACTATCTCCTGTGGCCCACACTACTTATGTAGCTGTCAGGAGATCGCCTCTCGCACTCTCGCGATTCCTGTGGCCAAATCTTCCACTCCTTTCTCGCGATAACCTGATAGACAACCTTGCGACGGATCCAACGACCACAAAAGGACTTGGATCAACGACTCTGCTTTTCTAAACTTCTAGTCTCTCCACGCCTGCGCTGCACCCTCCCTGCAACTTTGAGAGATCCAACGATCCACGACATCTTGTGAATTCTCCTTGGAGAATACTAACCATCCACTCTTCTTTACGCAATCTACGAATAAGAAGTGTCCCTCCATGAGACTTGTTCGCCAACTTGCGTCTCTTCCTTGCAAGCCTTCCCGACGTGACTTGTCTTATATTGTCCTTCGACAAACTCAAAGGCCTATCCTTCCTGAGCTTTCCTTACAACTTCAAATCTCCCAGAAATAAATTCTTACACACACTCCTTGTGGAAATTCTTCAACAACGTCTAAGTGTTAAAGCTCGTCGACTCTGAGCACACCTGTAGCAGCAGTCTTCGATTCCTCTGCTCAGAATTGCAACTCTGAGTCTTCGTCTGCTTGTGCATGCCTTGCATGGCTCTGGTGCAAAATCTTCACTTCTAAGATGAATGAGAACAAAAGCTAACTCTAATGAACCCTTCTGTCAACGCACTCCTTGTGGACAATTCAACTGCACTCCTTGCAGGAATCTCTTTGCTCAATTAGAGAAACAATTGAAACTCATTCACAGTCCCTCTCAGACTTCTATTCAACCATGAAATCACATACACAACACATAAAAGCAAATGTATGATAGAAAGAAAACATTCATGAGCATATTAATGTAAATATGCAGAGAATAACACAAGCCATGAATTTGAATCATAACTCTTTCTATTAATTCAAATGTCTGTACATGGGTGTTCTTCATACGCTTCTCTGCATGCTCTCTTCAACAATGCTCTCTCTAATAATGTTACAATGTACAAAGGAGAGTGTCTATATCCCGTTTCCCTCTTGGACTCTACGCTATCAAATCTAGAATTTAATATTCTATCTATTTACATTAAATCTATTAAATGCCTCATCTACCTAAGGACGAGAGCTATCCGCTCAAGGTCCATTACAATATACAAAGTGTGCTTTCATAAATGTCTTCATTAAAGACTTGTGCAATAATATCAAGGTGAAATTCAAAAAGAAATTATGCTGGCTTGTCCAGCTGTCTCCTACTTCTGCGCTGGCTCGCTTGACGTGGGCGATGCTCCTGCATCACCAAACACCAACACACAACAACTCCTGAATTACGAAAATGTGAATGGAATGTGGGACCAGCACTTCGAGGTTTCAGGGTTCGGGATTTCACAATTTCAAATACCAAACACCAACACACAACAACTCCCAAATTGCGAAAATGTGAATGGAATGTGGGACCAACACTTCGAGGTTTCGGGGTTCGGGATTTTGGAGTTTGAAATTTTAATAAGATTCAAGTATTTATGGGAACAAAAATTGCACCTTTGACCTTAGGAAAAATTAAATCAGGGTGGTGATGGTATTTGGTGGCCTGCAAGGCTAAGGCGGCCACCGCTTGACAGTGAACCCTCACGTCTTGAAGGGTCAAGATGACCACCAATCCGCCGTCATAAAGTGGTGAAATGATTACAAACCAACAAGTTTTTCCTATTACAGAAATGGATTATGACACGACAGATTTATCCCATGGAAGTACTTCAATACAAAATTAACATATACATATCACTAGTATAAATGATTATTTAACACATAGAAAGAGTAGATCAACATATCTGAACCCGTTTTGCGGGAAGGCAAAGGGAACAACCACGTTCCTCCCAACCGTAGAATAGGTAGCCAAAATTTCTTCCCCAATTCACCCCCTAGCCTGACCATGAATCCATGAGGGCGAATTTGGAAAACTCCTCCTCAGCAATGTCCACAATTACAACAATTATCCTCTTGCCTCACACTTACTCAATAGTGCATACTTGGAAGCATCTTGCCTCCTCACATATGTTATTTATCAATTTCGCCCAGGTCTTTTTCCCTCCCTTGGGGATTTTTGCAGCTTTCTAAATCCTTGATTTTTAGGGGCTTCCAATGGCCAAATCACTGATTTTCCACTTGTAACAATCAACCTTGGGGTAGTTCCAACATGTTCCCCACTCATGGAGTCATGGTCAACTAAATTCAACATGGTTGTTCCATTTGTCCTCCTGCAATTAATATAAAATATTATGTTTTCATGCAAGTGTCATAGTAAAATAGTTAGTTGGTTCAAATCAAGTCTCTGCCCAATAGTCATGTTAATTAATTACTGTTATTAAATTCGAAATTTCCATAAATGGAAAAAAAAATTCAAATTCAAATTTACTAAAAACGGAATAAATTTCCAATGAATTTAAATTTCAAAAATATTTTATTTTTGGGGATATCACATCCTTTCCCCCTTCAGAAAAACATTGTCCTCAGTGTTCGTTCCCTTCTTGGAACAGGGTTGGATGAGATTTCTGCAAATCTCCCTCCAACTGTTCGGACGATTCCAGTGACAAGGAGAAAGACGACATGACTACCAAATACAAGATCGTTGTCCAAGTAGAGATGCACAATGTAGCGACCAGGCCACGCCTCCTGCCTTACTATGACATGATCCAATGCGTTCTACATCATGTAGACATCCCTACCAGAACCATCATCAAGGAGCAGAAGGTCATTGTTGGGACCTTTAGACCAGAAAACTTACAGGCGATGTATAAGTTACCACCCACGTCAGACTTCACATACAATGCAGAGTTTCTAGAGGGTTTTAAACAGAAGGAATGCGAACAATACGCGAAAAGTTTATCTTATTTGATTAAGGATTGGGTCTCACACCAAGCGAAGTTCAGGGAAGACAACAATGGGATTTATTCCATATCCTCTTTGGAACCACAGTTCAAATACGTGGCGATGATGACCTGTAGATTATACCAGAGGGAAGACACCACGCATTGTTTCCTCCCATGGGTGCCCTTGATATATTCAGTAGCAGAAGGCTCTTCTTTCGACTGGGTCAAAATATTATCAGATAGCCTGACCAGTCGGATTATAGAATATCAGACGCAGGAAGAAAGTGGGAAAGATGCTTCATTTTTTATGTCTACATATCTCATGGACACAGTATGTTCCATGATGCCTTTTCCCTTGATGAATTAGAGATGGGCTCCATCGGATGTTGAGCCAGTCCATGTATACCATTCTAAGCTGTGGGAGGACAAGGATTTGGATTTCGTATATGAAATCTTCATCTAGGTAATGGTATCGATGCATGTCGCCATCTTTGGTAATCCACCACCTAGGATATCGGATATCATCACGGCAAATTTAAGCAGAGTGCCCGATTGGTACGTGGAGAAAGAATTTTCATACATCAATGTTTTCGACGCTTTCGTCCTTCCTCATGCATTACCCTTACTTATACCTGACAGGCTGGCTTGTCGCGAGATCGCCAGGCAAACCGTAATTGGCGGTATAAGTAAAGAATTGAAAGGGTTTTCAAAAAAAGTATGGCCACCTTTTCCTGTTCATTTAAACACCTATTCATTATTAGACTTTAGTCATGCAAAGGCCGAGGAAGTAGCCCTAGAAGATATAAAGTTGGTTCACATCGAATTCAAGAAACACGATCCACACAGGGTCATGAGTAATCATTTGGCCAGCTATGGCCTTAAAAGATTTGAGCACGAGAATTCACCTCACGATGATATTTTCTGAGGCGCGAAATCTTATGATGAGGTTTTGTCCCGAATACAAGCCCTGTCGCTCGAAGAGAGGGCCGATGTTGTTAGATTCCAAAAGCAGAGGCGGAGTTTCCTTCCTCCACTATTACAGGGTGACAATCCAATGATAGCAGAGAAACAACAAACAAAAGCCAGAGACTCTAAAGGATCAACACCCGACGAAGAAGAACAATAGGATAAAGAGGAGCAAGTTGGGGGCTCGAAACAGGAAGCCAAGGCTTCTGGTCCTCCAAGAGAGCCAACTTCGGTCATTACTCTCGGGGAATCTTCTAAACAGGTCGGCAATGCCATCGCTTCCATTACCCACCTACAGTCTGCAAAAGAAATCCGGGACGCAGGTTGGATTTTGGGTGAAAAATTGACACCTATATCAGTAGAAGAGATACCTCCGAATGAATTCTTCTTCGATAAGAAGAGGAAAGTGGTTGTGAGACAAGAACTCTACCAAGAGGTAGGTACTGTCTCTAAGAAATTTAAAATTTTGACTGATGGGAAAAATATGAAGAAAGTAGAATTCGTGACGAAAATAGCAAGAACATTGGGTGCTTTCTCCACGACGAACTAGTATTCAGTCGGGACCTTAAAATATCAGCTAAAATGAAAAAATCATTTGATCAAGACATTAGAGGCTAAACTAGCTATAGCGGAGGCTGCTGCTAAAGATCAAGCAAGTGGGACTTTAGAGCAAGGAAAAATAGAAGATCAAAAGGAAATCAAGCGGCTTAAAGTCAATCTCGAATAGATACAGTTGAAGGTTCAGACGAGTCAAAATCAGATAAGCCAATGGGGAGAATTGATAGACCAACTTCGGACCAAACTAGAATTCGCCAAAAGCCAGGTAATCGATATCGGGATATTTCAATCCTAGGAAATAAAGATCAGAAAAAGGTTATCGGTGGCACAGTAGGGTCTGCTTGTTAAAGTAGAAACAATTCAAAGCGGCTTCCAACTCATTGATCAGGTGTTGGAAAACTTCTCGCTTAAATAAAGGGATGCCAAAGCAGCTCGGGTGGCATTCCAAGAGGCTATTATAGCCACAAGGAGATAGGAAACAAGCGGTAGTTCTAGTTTTCCCATCGCAGAGTAGACCAGGGGTAATATCTTGTTAAAATAATGGGAGCGAAATATATCCGAAGGCCAACAACAAGCTACGAAGCTAAGGAAATCTTGCGAAGAAATTTTCGGCTTGTTAAGTGAGATTTGGTTGGGTTCTGATGGTGAAAGTGGCATGGAGATGTTGGGTCAAATCAATACAGCTAAGTATATGCTAAATATCAAGGGAAATGAAGAAAGAGAATTAGCTGAAATGTCCCAAATAACTCAAACAGAGATACTACAAATAGACAAATGGATAATTAAACCAAGTATAATGTTATGCTCTATCAATGCCAAAGATCAACAGGTGGAAGGAAAGTTGTCGCTATTGATGAAAGACTACTATATTTTTTAAGCAAATAATCAAGCAGAGCCATCTAAGTTGATATCACAGCTGGTGGCGAAATGTGTTATCTGCAAGGAGCATGAAAAGAGGCAGGTTTGACGTACCAGATGAGAACAGAGATAAAAAAATGAAACGTTTTGACTCCTTTGATTGTAATCGAAAACCTATGGAACTATTGAGATTCCAGCGTATAAAAAATTTGTATAAATATGCATTAGGAGGAAGGAAAAAGAGGCTAGACCTTTTTGATTAATTGTAATAGAGACTGTCTCTTTTCGAGAATTCATACTAAGCAATCTGGAGATTCCTAATTCCATCACTACTATGTTATGAGTTTGTTCTCTCTGTTATTTCATACTCATTTTTATTTCACTTAGACATATCTGATGAATGTCGAATTGTAATTTAGTAAAACTTCTACTGCAGTAATTAATATTTAGCTATCTATTCTTTACAGTTTTTCCTCTGTATTGGCTACTAGTAGGTACAAGACCTGTGAATTTTTAGGTTGTCATATTTTATTCTTCATCGGATCATTTCTTATCTTATTTTCTTCTTCTGTTTACAGAGTGAGATTCTCCCTCGATAGGAGCCTTATTCTATAGACAACTTAATGTTTTTCCCATAATTCATACGCCATTTATTTCAAATATAACACAGTTACGGAAAAAGGCCTTTGGTTTGCATTTCGCTTTTAATATTGATTTCTAAAAGTTCTCTTTTATAAAATCAAATTGTTACAGCATAAAAACTTTCATATTACTTCAAACTTTTTTGTTCCTCTATGATTGTTCCTATTGTAAGACAACCCAATATTGAACCCGGCTTGACAGATCAAACCCATATCACTTTAAATCTCTTTGATACCATACTTAAAATGGCTAACACCCATGCAAAACTTGAACGTTCATGGGCTGCAAATTGAAAGGGATATAAACATCCAGGAACAGTTGGAAGCCATACAACGACAACCTTGAAATCAACCCTAGCTTCCTTTCCCGAAAGTATACCCTCCTCCCGTTTACATCTTACTAACTTTCGGATGCTTAGACACTATAATTTTTAAAGCCTTGAGTACAAACTCTGGAACAACATCTTTTTGGCACTGTTGCCGGGGACGGAGTTATGAAACATTTTCCCTAGGAAGAACGACATATTTTCAAGTTTCACCCTTTGATAGTGAACAAGGAGTGAGCACTTTCTAAAGGCTTTTCTTATCTTTCACTTGGCGACTCTATGTATAAGTAAGCTGGCATCTGGTCAAAGGAATACCAGACAAAACCCAGAGAAGAAGCAGACCACGCTTGTTTCAGATCCCAAAAAAATACTAAAAGCTAGAGGTTCTCTTAAGCCGACTACCACAGTCTATCAACTTAAACACTCGCAGCCCAAGACCAAAAGTGTTTGTGAACGTTCAACTTCGCATAGCACACCTCCCGAAAACATCAATTCATTTGTATTCAGCTCTGTGGTTAAAAGTGAAATCCTCCCGAAAACCTCTGTCAGACACAAAGGTAAAAACGCGACAGTAAATTTAACAACAGTTGATATCCCACCGATTCTCCTTTCAGACCTCCCGACCTCACCAAGTCTCGAAGAGTATACTATATGCTCAAATCTCACACCCGTGGGATCGCCTGATTACATCTCCTGCAAATTCGAAGAGCCAAGTCCTCGCATCTCCAATCACCCGTCTTTGGCCTTCCCATCTCACAAAGAAGCTAAAGATTCGCTTTTATTATTTCAGAATTCTCTGTACAATACACCGTTTCCTTATCTATTAATACCAATGGCATCCGTCGGAGGAGGAGGTGGAGGGGTTTTCAGAGGTGGAGGAGTTTTAGGAGGTGGTGGGGTTCCAGGAGGAGTAGGAGGCCAAGGGCCTCTCCCTCCTCCCAGAGTTTTCGCTAAAGTGGCTGCAAGATATGTGCCTTTGGTTCTACCTGTCCCTCTTCATGACCTTCCCAAAAATTATATAAAAAACTTTCCTAAGTTTATAGGAGAAGGAGGTTTTTTTTTGCGGTGCACCTTTAAGGTATATACTCACCGCTAAACATGGCACAACAATGCTTAAATGTTCAAATGCATCGTTAATGTTCCTATGGAAAACTCAAACATCAAGCAACACTGCGTAGATGTTAAAAAACAATGTCAAAAGTTATAAAAAAAAATAACAGGCATTGACCAAAGTGCACTGGTGCCATTGGATCTTACGTACCAGTGCATAAAATTTTCCTATGGCTCACCGTGGTATGGGTAAATGAAAAAAATTACGAGACTGATTTTCATTGTCACACCTCATTCTGTGCTTTCAATCTATCACTAGTGCTTACTCAATTTTCAAGGACACCTTTTTTCTAGTGTTCGTCGACGAATTAGATAGTTGCACCAGTTAATACCACACATTTCTATTTTTTTGGATATTGCCATGAATTTTCATCTCCTCTCAATGGTGGAACTATGCCTCCTCTCGACAAAAGAGTCTAGAATTTTTTTTTATTACCTTGCCATTTTCATGTTCATGTGTTTAAAATTTGAATTTAGCTTGAAATTTGGGACTTTTTTCATTTTTTCTCCGCGTGATTTTGATTTGGCTCGCCCGAGAGCGGTGCATCGTGTGCTAACTTCATAGTAAGCATCGCATCCGATGCGTCTAAATATTTTTTCACTTAATTGGTGCTTCTTCTTAAATGAGCTGCATTCAATGTGTTATAAAAGACATTGCCGAGTAAGCAACATGCGAGTGCTTTTCAAACGCAGAAGCATCAACGTGTTCTATTTAACCAAGCGCATCACTAAAAATACGACACATAAAAATTCTTTAAGCGATGTAACCATTTTAAAGAAATGCACCGGTGCCATTAAGAGAATCTCACTTGAACATATATTGATCAATTTGGCATTAACGTTTCTTGGACACCCCATCTTTGGTGCTCTTAACTTCACAAAGCATTGTTAAACAAAACGACGGTGCTTCAATAAAACAATAGCACTGACTGAAATTCAATGTTTGTGAGTCAATTAGTTTAACGTCGTCTTTATGCTAGAATTTAGATAACCGAAGTTAAGTTTGACGCGTCCTTAGGGTTACGGGTTGAAAACATTGTTGTAAATGAATGTCGAAGTATGGACTATTAATGTTTGTGAGTCAATTATTTTAACGTCGACTATAGATTTGGGCTATGGATCAGCTATAAAATTAATGGTTGACTTTGTAGCTGCTCCTCCGTAACCCAAGTTAAGTCCAAGTTTGGGGTGAATGTCGTTATTGATGTGCGTATACGATAGAAATAGAATCAAGAAATAAATGTCGTTCGCGAGAATGAGGAATTTATTTTTCAATGTCATTTTTGATGTGCGTATACGGATAGAAATAGTATCAAGAAATAAATTATACACTTCTACCTATTCCAGACCGGTGTAGGCTAAAGGGAAAACGAAACCGACCTTTGTCGGCCGTCCTTTCACGGCATCCCACTCCCGTCCAACTCTCGTCGCCGATCACCTCCGCCCTTCGGCCGGCTACCCGTCCCTACGCCCCATCCCCTCTACCACCTCTGCCCATCTACCACCATCCATACATCATCCACGCCCATCATCCACATCCAAAGCTCGCCATCAATTCATCACCTACCATTTTCCCGCTAATTCATTTATCGTTTGAAGAAGCCTTACGCTTCAGCTTCAGACTGCACAGCACGGCTTCGATATAGCCATTTTTGAAAAGGGGCAGAGCGTGTTCATTGTGGCAGGAGCAGGTGGAGTGGGTAGCCTGGACCTTAGCCTACGCCAATGAATTGTATATGCCAGTTGGTCGATCGATTTGAAGGGCGCTGAGATTCCGATTGACTGTGTAAATTTCAGAGGTGAGGAGTTCGATCTTCTTGAGAAATTTAGCATCTGAAGGACAATATTTTAGCTTTGGCTTTTGTAGAGGGTGCTGATCCAATTATGATCTTCACTACAATAGTTTGTACAAATTGAAATTGGATTTCTGATGCTATATAGAATCACCTGGATAAATTGTTTTTAAGCTTCATGCGTAATGGTATATGGAAGGCCAAGAGACCTTCATTGTATTTGTTGATGTAATATATCGTCTGAGGCATTTTAATTGGCTCATGATTGACATAGAGGTTAAATTTCACATGCTGATTTCTGTAGTTGGTTCTGATTTAGTTCAGATATTGTTTGCATACTTTTAGCTAATCCAGCAAATTAGCCTGATTTCTTTCGCTATAGCTTTTCGATGATGTTTGCTAACTTTAACTAATCGAACAAAATAGCCTGATCTGTTATAACATATGGCCCTCCCCCACATATATATAACATCCAGCCATTAATCCAGTGTTGTGGGATGTTTATTGCTTGACTCAAAATAGGTGCCTGTCTAAATGGAATATGCTGTATAGAGTTCAAAATAGGTGTCTGTCTAAAAGGAATATGTTGTATAGAGTGGCTTTGATAACAAAGTAATGTCTACAGAACTGGTGTTGTGGGATGCTTATTGCTTACAACAAAATAGGTATCTCGTTGAAATGAATATGTCGTATAGAGCTGCTCTGAGAACAATGAAATATCTACCGAATGGGCAAGTTCGGGTTTCTAACATTGTATCAGGTCGTTCCGGGGTGTACTTCTTTTCAGACAACATATACAACTATTTTCCACGACCTGCGTACTAAGACGATGCTAGACCTGCAGAAGAAGATACCTAGGAGCAAGCGTGCTTACTCCTCACAGTCTTCTTTCGGCCTCATTATTTTGTCTTAGGTGTTTCTGTCATTGCCTCGGCCTAAGCCATCTGACATGTTCTCCTGCTGATTGATTTTCCGCACGATATTTTTCTTCTGGACACGAATATCCAAATGCCTTTGATTAAGTTTAAAGGATTGGAAATCAGGAAATCTTCAGAATATCTTCTGCAACCTATTCATTCTTTGTCAAGCTAAATTTGACCATCCAATATTATTAAATATGTGGAAAGCTTAAAAGAGGGTAGTACAGGCCCCTAGGAATCCCAAAATAGAAGTGGAAATGAAGTCCTTTACAGAACATAGTGGACAGTGGTTGCTCGTTTTAACAAGCAGCACGATAAAAGTATTTTAAAAGAGATATGTTTCTACATATAAAAGGTGCTCTGACTATTGATGATTCCACGTCGATGTATCTGGAAAAGGCCACATTCAATAGGTGTACATTACCTGCCTGATTTAGGTTGAGTTGTTTTCTAAATGGAGATCATTAAATCATTAAGAAAAAAAATGAAAATGAAAACTATCTTTCTTAAATAATAAAATTATGCAGGAAATGAATGTGAAAAGTATTGCATGACAGAAAATGCATACCACCAGGTAAGGTGCAGCTGCAAGTTTTCGGGAGATTGTAATAGTCCAGAGTTATTTCTGTAAGAGAAATCCAATAAAAATGGAAGCCAAAAAGAAGAGAAGCAACTAAAATAAGCTAAAGAGAATAGTTACTTTTAAGAAATATTTCTTTAGTAAAACCAAAAGAAATTGAGGCCAAAAAGAATAGAAGCTACAGAAAATGCATACCATTACCAAACAGCTGCAAGTTTTCTGGAGATTGTAATAGTCCAGAGTTATTTCTGTAAAAGAATCCAATAAAAATGGAGGCCAAAATGAAGAGAAGAAGCTAAAATAAGCTGAATAGAATACTTTTAAGAAATATTTCTTTAGTAAAATCAAAAGAAATTGAGACAAAACTTGGGAAAGACAGTTGCTTTTAGATTATTAATATGTAATAATGATTGATTATAAGCAAAGTAGATGAATCCTCTAAAATCTGGACTCTCTGGACTCTCTTCAGTCTGAAAGAGGACAATTAAAGCAATTGGATCACTTCATGTATGGTATTTCATGAAAAATGTGAGCGCTTCCTGCCCAATGGGTAAAGTACGATAAAAATTGGATTCATCTAAATTGAACTTGAGACCTTTCTACATAACCCAAGTAATGAATCTTTGTGTTCATGGGATCCTGAACTCCAAGAATTGCTTTATGCCAAATGGGTAAAGTACCATAGAAATTGGATTCTTCTAAATTAAACAGTTTGAACAGTCTTTCACAAGCATGATCTAAGTAGATTGAATGCACAAATAATGAAATCATAAAAAATCATCATTTCTTAAAA
>ML780194.1:802942-813637 GCA_009831015.1 Picea engelmannii | reverse complement strand
CAATCAATTTCCATATAAATGCATTCAAGCATGAACAACACGAGTACATTCAAGGCCATTTTCCTTTGCACATCAATTCAGATATTGAAATTTAACTGAGGGAATTCTTACCTCAAATCCCTTCAACATTTTTGCATCATAAGCAACCAAATGCATATATACATGGTTGTTATCAAATTACTTGGTGTTACCTGATCAACTGGTATTTTGTAGAAGCTCATAGGCTCCCTTCACCAACCTCATGATCGATGTTCCTACCATCATCCTTTGTCTTCATATGGATGGATTTCATTTGCAACAACAACTTCATCAACATCTTCAACCATGCTATACACATTTTTCCTGGATACAAGATCCAACAATAGTCATATTCAATTATCATATCATCAATATTTCACATATATATGCATATCAACAGACTTACTCAGAGTCTACAATCATTCCATATGCATATCCATGCATGTCCATATGCACTAATGCACTTTCTATATGCACCAATCATTCGTCATCAGCATGCCTACTAATGCATACACATATCTAGCTTTATTATATGCATCACAGATCACTTCAATTATGCACTCCAGTGCATGTTTGTTTCAACTCCTTGAGCCCCATGTAGTTTTTATTGAATCCTTCTAGGTTCCAACAACCATGTTCATTGTCATTTTCTCATATGTGCATTTTTTTCCCTTAATTGAAGAATTTCCCAGTCAAGTCCCTCTTGTCCATTATGCATTTCCATCCAATACACCATATTGGCCACTACCTCCACATAGGAAATCATGTTCCAACCTTACTTTGTTGGAACCTCCCAACACATTAGAATGATGTGTTTTATATAATTCCATCACCTTGATACTATGGTATCCTTTAATCATCTTACCCATGTCTCAATTATTCACACAATACATTTAAAACAACAAAGAGGAGTCAAAGGATTCTCTTTTCCAATTCCTCTGGACAATCTGGAATTTTCAACATAGTTGAGTTATTTCCATAACCTTTCTGCCATTTGCATAACATGGAATTAACCATGATATTCACTCAAGTAGCTACACTGATTTATTTAAAATCATATAACTCTGTTAAACAAACCAATTTTTTAGAGTGAGAAAAGTATCCCCTTTTCTCCATATTTGCTTCTGCATTTTTTTCTTTTTGGGTTTGGCTACTCCATTTCCTTGAGTATTTCCAGTCAATTTCAACTTGACATTTGCACACTTAGAGAGCCTACCTTCTCTGGATGAAAAAAACATTCTAAAAAATCAAGGCTAACTCATGAGTTCAATTAAAACAAAGCGTATTATGCATATTAACCATATGCAAATTAGATTGATTAACATTTTTCTTAGCATATGTTGCCTTACACACATGTGTATGTAATCCAAGATTCTTATGTATCCTTCATCATTCTTCACAACTCTTTCCTCCTAGTAGAGCCTTCACATAGCCCATCCACATGTGATTACTTTAGCCTGCAACTTCTTTGTTGCAATGCCTAACAATGTATATAATTCATTTGGAATTTACCATTTCAGACATATGCACATCAAACTTAATGAAGAGTTCAGCATCAAATAATTCTAATGAATTGAAATTTCTTCATGACAAGTGAACTCAAGTCTGATCAAACAATATCGGAATATTTTAACTCTTAACTTTCCATCATGTGTTATGCTCCTTTACACAAGCTCTATCCCATTTCCTGTATTTAGAGTCATTTCACATGTAGTTGTCCTACTCAATGAAGGACCAATAAAAAAAATTTCACACCTTAGTTTATTCTTTCCCAAGGACTGCACTAGCATGTCCATAGTGTATTTTCAACCAGTTGACACTAGCTCTTACTAGTTTAACACAACCCTAAAATCAATTTGTCTCTTGAGGGTTCATCCTCATGGAAAGTTTGAAAAGCATACTTATACCTTCAGGATAATGTCAACTATGCAATAATAACATTACCAAAATATAACAAGCATTATTTCTTGCTCCATAGACAATCTCATGTCAGTACTGACATCAAGATCCATTCATTCACTCCAAGCATCCAAACAATACATTCAATATTGCCTTCACCGCGCGCGCTGATGCAGGAGCATCACCAGCAAGCACAAGTGGAGGACAGTTGGATATACACTAGCACACATTTTGAAGACGTTTTGAATTAAAAGATGAAACATTAATGTAATAGATGGAAGGATGTAATTGCTCTTAAATGTTTTGGGGATTGTAATGCAGATCTTGAGCATTGCTCTCATCTGTCGGTCGGAGGCATTTAATATAATAAATATAAAGTAGTTGGTAGTCTTTAAATTCGATAAGATAGCTTGAGGTTGTAGGAGGGAAAACTCATAAAGACTCCCTCGTATGTATTGTATGATTAATTCTCATTGTAATTAAGATATAGAGAAAAAGAGAGCATAGGGGAGTAGAGAAGAGCAAAGATTGTAGAATTTGTATGAGCAGATAGTTGTTTCTATCAAAAACCATGTACAAAAGCACTTGAATTAAAATAAGAAGGCTTCAATCCAATTTCATGGTGTTGTTATGGTTACTGTTTGCATCTATTAAATGGTATGTTTACAATTTTCTTATATTCTCTATTATGCATTTGTTTCAATGATTTATGTGTATGATTCCATGTTGAATGTATGAAGTCTGTGAAAGGGAGAGTATGAGTTTCAATTGTTTCTTGTCCTGAGAATTCCTGCAAGGAGTGCAATGAAAGTCCATAAGGAGTGCATTGACAATATTGTGAGTTTTACCTCAGAAAAGCTCAGGAGAGATAGACTTGTTCTTATACCAACATAAGTGCAAGTATAGCACAGAGTCATGCAAGGTGTGCGCAGGCCAGGTCGAAGTCTTAGACTTTTCCAACCCAAGGGAGCGGTTGAAGAACTTTTGTTGCAAGGAGTGCACAAAGTGGGGAGATACCAGATAATCAAAGATTATCGTGGAGGCTGCAAGGAGTGCATGCAAGAATTCCTTAGAATCCTTGAGTTTGCAGTAAGAATCAAGATCAGGAAGGATATAGACTTGGAAATATCATAGGAAAGATGAGGGTTGAATTCACCTCGAAGAAATCGAGCTTAGCAGAGTTGACGCCAATTATTTGGCCAGGAAACTTAGAGGACTTGAATAGATGGTGGAAATTCTCAGAGGGAGAAACATCGATTTTCCATGGACCGTTGGATCCAGTAGATCGGTGGAAAGGATAAGACTGAGTGTCTTTCAACTCTCAGAAAATATCAAGAGGGATAGTAGCCGTCATATCCAGAGGAGTGAGAGCTGTTGATTTGATGCTTTGAATATCGACATTTCAGAAGTCGGAAGTGCGGAGGAAGTTGTAACTTGGAGATCACGAGTCGCGAAATCCCGATTCATGAAGGAAGAATATGGAGCATTGGATCACGGGAGATGAGGACCATCGATATGGCATAGTGGTCATCACGGGTTCGTATTTCGGGAAAAGGGAGAGAATTGTTTCACAACATCCTGATACGTGAAATACTGACGTGCTCGAAAGTTGGACCTCAGGTCACAGCCGAGGGTTGCATCAGTGAAGAATTTAAGGGAGGAGATAGGAACTGTTAGTCCATTTCGGGGTTTTGGGAATCATAGGAATCGGGGTGCTTTGCAATGGAAGTCCGAAAATCTTGAAATGTGAAGCGCCTTTGTTTAGGCTCGTGGTTGCCGTCGGTGGTCACGTGGGAAGAGCTTGCGCCTAGTGCTTTCTCGCACATGCGAGGTTCATAAAAGGAGGTCTCTGGTTTATATGATTTGAAGGTTCTAGTGTGGACCAAGAAGCCATTTCGGCTTGGGAATTGGAATATCTAAAGACTGGGAGGTCAACACACCCTGCTGAGGTAGGGGCACTACGTCACGTACACACACACACACACACACACACACACACACACACACACACACACACTATCATGCATGCGTGCATGCACATCACATGGAATTTTCTCTATGAGCATTATATTCCATGAAACATGCACTCTTACACACTTTCTCTATGAGCATTATATTCCATGAAACATGAATTCCAAGCCAAATTAAACCAGGTAACATGTACCTTTCTTTCTCTTTAACCAGCTTATTCCTGCATTCATATACATAGATATGCACTCGGGTCTCTTTAATCAATAAAGCTATGAGATTAGAAAATTACTCATATTGACATGTTCACTTGACCTATTTTCGATGGCCACTTGCTAAGTCCCATTAGCAATACAATGTACCACCTAGGATGAATATTTTACATCCATTAGACTCCTTCCTAGCAATCATATGGCACTTCCCTTGCAACAATTATTTACAACATCATAGGTGAAGAGTTTCTTAACTTTCAAGGGTACAATCACAAATATAAGGATATCACCTTAAATACATGCATTAAGCACCATATACAATGAACAAGGGTAAGTATTTCCAATCATCCGGGTTCTTAACCTTTTGGGTGTTCACTCTATCTGAAAACAAGCCACCCAACTTGAAAATCAAAGTTGCATAGTCCCTCAACCATGTCAAGGTTTTTAAAGGGTGCATTGCATTACTTCCATCAACACCCAAACACTTTTATACTCTTTGTAGTTTACCTCCCTTGTAAAAATGAGTGTCAATCTAAGTGACTTCTTCATATACCTTACAATGCCAAAAGAGTCTCACTATGAATATAATATTCAAATTACCATTGGAATCACTCAAGTGACTTCTTCATATACCTTACAGTGCCAAAAGAGGCTCACTATGAATATAAAATTCAACTTACCATTGGAATCACTCAATTCCAAGGAATGCAAATACAACATTACTTGTTCACAAAGTCCATTTACTTACACCTAAACATGTTTCTTCCATCACAAATCAAATGGAATGATCATAAAAAACCTCAATTCATTCCCAAAACATGAGGTACTTTCCATTTCATCCCTAATACTGCAACCAATTCTCAATCTCTAGTTTCTAGGCCATATAGCCTCAATGTTGTAATCTTTGTTCCAAAACCTCTACTTTTGTGCTTTGTCCCTGAACCCTGTAGTCTCAATTTTCAAACTAAGATTAAATAATCTTGTCTCTGTGTTTTATCTCTGGCCCACTCAAGTCCATTGTTTGGACTACGGCTCTAATACCAATATATAACACACTTGACCCCCTAATCATCATTATGCTGGTGGCGTGCTAGGAAATCTATCAATTCCCTCTAAAAATAATTTTCTTAACCATACCTCTAACTATGATTCTAAGCTTATAGGTCAATTCTACTCCTCAAGATATTTCCATTGACTATCAATATGCTCAATTCTGAGCTTTGGGTATGAAGCAATGATCTCTCAAATACTGCAGGCATTTCCCCTCAAGGTTACATCCTCATGCTCACGTGGCTTACATGTGTACCTTATTATGTACGTGACAACTGACATGTCTTCTCCTTTTAATAAGGTTGATAGGAAAACTCAAGGAATTTTCAATGGCACGTGTTGACCTATCTTCCAATGGAAGATGAATTCAAAATGTCGATGACCCAATTGGCCCGAGTGCCAATGAGCACGATAACTCAAATTGTCGATGAACCAATTGGCTTGAGTGTCGATGCATCTATTGGAAAGGTTGACGTGGCATGACACATAGATGCTGACATGGCATGGCATGTGGATATTAATGTGGAATGATAGCCATGTGTCCTTTCCTGATTCAACCACGACATCCTCCCCTTTCCCCTTCATCAACGATCGGGGACTTCTTTTGATGAACGAACCTTTATCCCCATTTTGTCAATGTTGTTGAACCTTGATCATCAACAATCAAATATTGCCAATGCACCTTTGGACACAAAAAATCAACCTTTGATCTGACGAAAAATCATCCCAAATCACGACGAACACATCTAGAAGAGGGTCGATGAGGCTAGGGCAACAATCAAATATTCCAATGCACCTTTGGACACAAAAATTCAACCTTCGATCTGACGAAAAATCATCCCAAATCACAATGAATGCATCTACAAGAGCGTCGATGAGGCTAGGGCACGTATCTTGAGGGTATTGGATGATGTAGACCCCAAGCGCCTATGAATGGTCAACACTTAACTTTATAATGCACCAGATCAGGTTTTAACATTAAAAGACAAAACCTGGAACGTGGAACCATCAATCTATAATCCAGGTATCCATAGTTCACTTTAAAACTTTATAAACAACACAACTGGATCCGGATATAACCTTGTCGTTGTTTAACATATAATGGAACCTTATATCCGGATAACTTCAAAAACTAAGTCTGATCCTCAAATCAAACCATACTTCAATTTGCCGATGTGACATCCCACGTGGACCCTGATTCACATGTGTCAGCTAAGTGGCATTCTCATTTATTTAAAAGGTCGAAGGGTAATGGGTGATAGTGTCTATGGGCACAGTGTCATAATTTTCGATGAACTAAAAATGTCGATAGTCGATGGGTGCATCGACCCAATTAGTCAACTAATGCACTTGTAAAAGTGTCGATGAAGAGAATTGGTTGAAACCACTAAGCCAATGAGTGATCAACCGAAAAATCACCAATGAGAGGAAGATGTAAAATCGTTGATGAACTGGAAAAATTTGTTGTTTGGACACTTAGACAATTTATTTCTTTTTCCATTCATTTCTTGATGTTTATGTAGCCTATTTGCCGCATTCTTGGCAATTCTTTAGATTGAATTCATATAGGGATTAAGTGTGGCTCAATTCCAAGCAAGGCTCAGTAAATTTTAATAACTAGTAAATCAAGTTTTCTCTTCATACTTAAGACAAATGGATTCATCATTTTACACAGGAAAAGTAGAAAATATATATAGCCAACTTCTTTAACCAGTAAACTTGGAAATACTACATACAGTAATACAATTCTCAGGATTTTGACCCTAAACTACAAGAGGTGTATAAAAGACTTCCAAGAGAAAAGAACCAGGAAGAAAAATTATTGTATGTACAAGAAACACAAGGTATACATCCATTACATTCCTTATAGATTCATACACATAAACCATTCAATTTCATAAATTGTACAAACATAGAAATCTACAAAGTACAAGAGAGACTTATCTCTTTATACATTGCTAACCATAAAACCAACTGAGGGTTAGCGTTTTTCCACCCAATCGTAGGCTCTGATGCATTGATATCTTCTACACCCCCGTGTCAGGCCATGATACCACTAGGGGAGCTCAATCTCTCAAGGGATTTAATGGATGTGAAGGCCACTCTCCTTCACAGTAGTCAAACAACAAAAACCCCTTTACCAACCAATTCCAGGGCCTCCATGAATTCCCCAGGTTCCTTCCCGACTATATTGCCTTCGCACAAGGAAGTCCCTTCACTTCCTATGCATTCCCTCAATGCCCTCCCCTCTCAGCGTCAGTTTCCTTTCCCATCCAACACCAATTCGACCCTCTTTTTCCCAAGTCGAGTTCAGGTTTTCTCAAAATCAACAGTGAAACTAATCATAATTTGCTCTGCTCTATATTTTGATGGAATTTTCCATAGCTCTTTCCCACTCATGGGATCTTCCACAGTTCTTCCTACTCATGGGAACCTCCAAAACTCTGCAAAATTGACTCCCTAGCACACACTCATTCCTTCTTTGCTCATGGATTCTACAACAACTTAGCCCAAAATATTCTCTTCCTACACATTCGTGGGTTCTCTATGAATCTCGTGCATTCTTCTTTCTTGTCCCCCCAAGAAGGTTCATGACTTTCTCCCTTTTTTCCCATGCAATCTCGACCCTTTTACATTTTCCAAGAACTGATTGTACTCAGTCTTTTCACATGGATACTTTCCCATACTCTCATAACTAAGGAGGTGACTACTTTCACCAACTCCTTACATTCATTTAATATTTGTCTTTGAATTTTGGAAATAGGGAAATAAATGGTTATTCAACAAAAATAATTCAGCAAGGTGGCTTGGCTTCTCTAGCATATTGAACCCCCTTTAGGCCCCTCACTCTTTCCTCTCGTGGTATCATGGCCAATACTAGTAATCCCCCCTTTAGTCAATTGTTTGGGTTAATCTTTATTAAACAATAAATACATTTACATTGTTCAATATGCCCAAATCACCATGGAATGGTAATAATTTCTCCATGTCAAAATAAAACCATCGCTAATCATAATTTATTACAAGTTAATAAAGGGATTAAAATGGGACTGTTGCACCTCTCATTCACATTGGGATTTTTGTTTATATATAAATATTGTATTGGGTCGACTTATGCCAATGTCACAATGACACCATGAGTATTACAGATCTTTCTCATACTAAGTTGTAATAATAATAATAATAATAATTTAATTTAAGGTCACAATTTATCCATAACTTTATTTCTCTCATTAAAATAAGTACTTCTCCTTTCTACTTATATATAATTCTATAAATCTATTTTTGCGATGAGAGGTGCTATATAGCCTAGTATGGGGGAGATGTTGTCAAGTACGTACATAACATTAAAAAATAATAAAAAATACAAGTCTACTCAATTACACTTTTAACAAGTACGTAAGTCGATTGCATTACACACACACACACACACAAGAATACAATTTTGATTCCTTTTAAAACTATCCATATAAACAAGATTTTGAAAAATCAAATGAATTGAAACATAACATTATCGAGAATAAAATGGACTCCAATTTATCTAGACCCATCTTAACCCCATCTTAATAAAATGGATTCCAATTGATAGATCTAAGGTTAAAATGGATCTAGAGTGGTATTACAAAAGTTTTATTTGAGGCATAAAAGATGAAGCTCCTAAGGAATAATTAACATTGGAAGATCAGATACCCCGCAATATTGAACCCGAAGCATAGGAATCCTAGGCCGAAGATGAATTGATAAAGCACAAGAAATCTAGAGTAGTTGCAAGTAGCTCATATTTGAGGATCTCTTACTCCATGAATTTTGTAGGTCAATATAAATCGAGACAAGGTAATCCCTCCCAACAAATATGTTCAAGACTCATATCTTGGCATGGTCCAAAAACCATACCCATAACACCAAGAGGAGAAAATATATTACCAGCCTTAGGTCACCATTATTTCTCTAGGAAGTTTAAGGGATCAAATCAACTTGAATTCGTAGAGGTGTTTCCTCTTACTACATTTGCATCGTTGATGGCAGAATTTACAGCTAGATTAAAGCACATTGCAATGGGAGTTGATGAGCTCATAAATCTTGCTAGCTAGCAAAACAACAATAGAAAAAGGGATCAATCAGCATGGGGTGAGTTATACCAGATCCAAGGACTTTGTGTCCAGTCATGTTTATACTCACACTACTAAGTAGTGTCTTTATACACTTTCAATAGGTTTAATGGTTAAGAGATTGTATATATTCGAATTCAAATAGAGTAGGATATTTACACTTGAAATTACACAAATAAATCCTTTTGTCTAATGGATTTTTTTTGGGCAAATATGAAAATTTTATACATCAATTTTATCTTTAGTTAAGTGATCCTTGAGTGGACCTAATGGTTAACAACATGTGTTTTCTCTTAATCTAGAGGAGGGTAGGATATGCATACCTCGGTATACTTTACCAGTCAAATCGTTTGAAAAATCTATAACAAAAAAATCAGGAGAACAACTCGGGGTCAAGGAATTATTTCATGCATGAGATCGCCATTTTATATAGATGGTTTTGTGATAGTAAAAAGGACCAACATTGTCACTTGGTCGGTTTTTACTAAGGCATTGGCCACACATTATGGGGATAGCATGTATCATACCTTCTTTACCCAATTGACCAGGCTTAGACAAAGAGGTTCAGTCACAAAACACATTAATTCTAGAAGTCATGCCTAAGAGTAAACTATATTCCAAAAGATAAATTAAAAGAATTATTCATAGGGTGGTTAAATTAAAAAATTCAGCATGAGATCATGCTCTTTGAACCTTTGTCAATGGACAAAGATTTCATCATGAAAAAAAGAATGGAGAGTAAAAATTTAGATACTCGTAGGGTGGTTACCAGCATTGTGTAGTAGATTGAACCCAATGCTAATACAAATAAACCACCAAGGTTGACCCACATATGGATCAAATAAGAGCAAAAGGACTGTGTTTCAAATGTGATTGAAAATACATTAAAAGTTTTTGTGTTTCAATTATGACTAGAAACACAGTAAAGGGTACAAATAAGAGGAGATGTGACGAGGAAGAAGAACAAGTGGCGGAACCAGCTAAGTAACTGGAATCACAAGAGGTTTTTCCAACCATATCTGGTCATGCCTTGTCAGGTTTTGGTGCACCACAAATGCTCAAGGTAACAATACTGAAACAGAAATAGGAAGTAAAAGTCCTGATAGACAGTGGCAACACTCACAATTCATTCACAAATTAGCAAAACTTCTCAATTGTTTTATATACCCAACACTGCAATTGTTTTATAGTAGATGGTGGAACCATCGATTATGTAGGAAAATTTCATAAACAGTGACAACATTCACAATTTCATTAGAAAATGTCATAAACAGTGACAACATTCACAATTTCATTAGAAAATGTCATAAACAGTGACATAAAATGTCACAATTTCATCAAGCACAATGTCACAATGTCACAATTTCATCAAGCACAAATTAGCAAAACTTCTTCTCAATTGCTTGATATACCCAACACCAAAATTCTACGTAATGGTT
>ML780194.1:781202-801471 GCA_009831015.1 Picea engelmannii | reverse complement strand
GTGTGAATGGATCCACATCAAATCAGCCTTATCTCCTCAATAATTGTGCAAGTTGACATACTTTGACGAAGTCAAATTAGTTACAAGTCACTTCCAAATGTTTGCAAGGTGTGAACATGCTCATGCTTGAAAGTGTTAGTGGACGGTTAAGGCGAGTTGATGAGGTGGATAAACCCTAGGGTGCATGCATGGTTATGCCCTAGTCAACTCAAGGGTAAAAAAACTTCCTAAATATGTGTGTAAGTGGATAAGGACATGACATGAGTGAGTTGGCAAGTGTTAACAAGTCCAAATTGAGGCTAGGATGAATTGGTTTTTTTAATGAGTTGCCTCAACATGTGTGCCAAAGGGGAAGTGATAACATAAGTTGTGTACCACATGGACATAAAGTTGTGTTCCCTAGTGATAAATCAAAAATATTACTTAGGAAATAAGCCTTAATAAAAAATTATAACAATAAATTATTAGGTCAATAATTAGGCACTCAACCTAAGGTTTTAGGATTTAATTAAAATATCCTAAACTAGTTGGTTGTGTTCACACTAAAAAAACACAAATATGAGAAATGAGGGGTTAATATGAAATAAAACTTAGGGAACTAGAAACTAAAGATGCCATGCACCTTCTAGGAGATGGAATGAAGGGGTGATGTGGGTTTTACCTAGTTCAAAGGTAGAAATATGATGTGAAACATGAATTACCCAGGTGAAATGTTGGAATAGGATGAAATATGAATGAAACTAGGAAAGTACACCACCATGCTAGAGGACATGAACCAACCATGCAAAAAAAAGTGAAAGTGACTAGAACATGACCATGTAGCCTTGTTGGTCTTTATTATGTACTCTTTTCTATTGGTCTTGAGGATTCCTTATGGGGTATTCTAATTGATCATCATAGATTGACCCTGGGTCAGAACTAAGAAGCTTCCCAACAAATTCTCTTTAAGACTATCAACCCCTTTGGTAAACCAGAGGGAAATGCAGTACACAGTATGTACTGCGCGGTCTCACCTGAGATAGCTCTATGGGTGGTTGTAATACTCATGTATTTGCAACCTGAGACTGAGCGAGATATGAGGTCGTGCATTGTAAACTTTATTCATTCAATCCCCTATCTAGTTATATCATTCAGTTGATGCATGTATGTAGAATACCAGATCTACTTAGTGCTTCATTTATCTAACATTCATCAATTAATCAGACATAAAGATGCATTCATTCATTCACATAACACAATATTACCGTGGTTCACCTCCTCCCGGGATACGTCCACAAAGATTTGGATCTCGATATTTATTATAGGTTATAAAGATATCGTGCCACGCGTGGTTACAATCTTAGTTCTTCCTCTCTCCCACAGGCTCCTCGATCCCTGCGAGGCTAACTAGATCGATCATCGCACCAGGATCCTCAGCTTGCGATCTAACCCTCGGGATCAAGTCACTCACTCCTTCTCTAGCTCACCGGCTTAATGATTCATATAGTCCTTACAATTCTCTTTCTCTCTATCGAGACTCCCTCCTCCCTTCGTATGCCCTCTCTATCTTCTCTCACATACTGTGTTCTCTTACATTTCCTAAGTACTACTTATGTATATCCTCTGCTCTCTAGCCATTACAATGAATTACAAAAACCGTAACCCTAGCGTTGTTAGGTCTTCCTTGCATGCGCGCTTATCCTACTTCTCTTACACATGTTGATTTTACTTCCAGTTGTCTTCTACTTGCTTTTCCTCCAAAACCAACCTTTCTTCCTAGCTAGGCTTGCATCCAACAGGCCCGCAACACTGACATGTGGCTCATCCCAAGCCACCTAAAACTTGTGCACCTCTTCTATATTTCCTGCGAGAGCCTAGAACTTCTTTGTGAGTTCCTTTCCTTGCATTTGAGTGTGCACAGTCTTCTCCCTAAGTGCGTCCAATACTTGTATTGCAATCTCATCCTTGATCATCTCTGTGAACTCTGCCTGAGTTTGTGCCATGTTCTTCTTTGCATCTTCTGCCTACACAATGACCTCTGCTGCCCGCTCTTAAAGTGGTTCCATTTTATCTTGGTGCTCCTTCTTCTGTGTCTGTGCAACTATGAGTTTCGTCTACATCTTCTTCATATCCTGTTCTCCTTTGATGTGCTCCATGATAAACATCGTCCTCTACCTCTGCTTGAGGTCCTGGATAACTGCACTTATCATTTCTTCCTCTTGGTCCCACTGTTGGACCTGTTGATCCTCTTCCAACTTCATCCATAGTTTTGCTTCCTTCTCGAACAAGTCAATCGCCGCATGGACTGGTCGCTCCATATCCTTTATCTGCGTTGTTTCTTCTTGCTTCCTCTACTCCTTCACCACCGGGGGAGTGGTAGGCATGAGATTCTCTCGGAGGTGCTTGATCTCCTGCTTTTATTGATCGATTATATGCACAATATTATCAATCTTCAACGTCGTTGTGAGCTCTTCTGTTTGTGCGCTCTGTGAAATTTTCTCATAGGCTACGACCAATCCCTGCTCCAGCCTATCTACGTGGTCCTTCTCCTTTTTGGTTTCGATCTTGACCTTCTCGAGTACCGATTCCAACTCGTCTCAACTATCCTTTGTTTGCTGCAGTTTCGCTACATCTATGCATGTGCGCGACTGTACCTCTTGTGCGACGCTGACTTGTAGTTTATATAAGGCCTTGCTTGGTATCTGCGTCATTACCAACTGTATTTGGGAAAAATCCTTCTAGGGTGTCTACCCCATGATTTCATCCATGCGCAATATGTTGGGTGTGACGTTAAATGTTGATCTTGGTTGTTTTGTCATCTGGATCCTATCCTACTCGCTCGATCGAGCCTCGGCTCATATCTGTGATGTTGTTGAAACTGGTTTTATTCCTCTGTCAACCCTATGTGTTTCTCTGATTCGCTTGAGGATCTGTCTCATGTATTCCATCTCATTCTGTATCCTATCCCTTTGGTGCTGAGCTTCATCAAAGTCCTTCGTTGTACGATCCTGGACCATCTGGGCTACGAGGTCCGCGTCGTCCTCTGTTATCGTGTATTCTGGTGGCGGTCTGTGCTCCTTAGCTTTCTTGTGCACACCCCCCATTTGTATGACTGACCTTTTGGTTTGGGCTTGCTCCTATTATGTAGCACTTGATGTGGCTCCCCATGTTGTCTCAGTTTATTTCGCCTATTCCTGTGGCACCTGGGTGTTGTTCTTCTTCCCCACCTGGGTTCCTTTCTTGGACTCAAGCCCTTTCTTCTGTTGCATATGGGTCTGACCTGTCCTTGGATTCTTGGGCACCGTTATCTCTTCTGTATGTGTATGTTCCTGCCCTGCCTCTGTCTCTATATCTGCGGTCATTTCTTGAATCAGGATTGGAATCCTCCAGTCATTGTTCCAATCCTTGATGGCCATCTCTATGTCCTCCTCCTTGATGCAGTAGCACAATTGTATCCATTTATTGTCAGGATCCTTCTGTGATTGGATCCACATTGCATTCCTAATCTCTTTAAGGTTGGCTATGCCCTGATACCGTGTGACCATTTCCGGTGTAACGTGCCAAGTTTTGGCGATTCTCTGATATAGGTCGTTATGATATCCTTCAAATATGGCTCCATTTTCCTTTCTGTTCTTGGGGTCTGGAGTGCACCCCAATGATAGGTATCACGTTGCATGGAAAGGATTGGGTCTTATGGAAAAAAATGAATACTTAGGCTCCTTCCATCTGATCAAGGCGATCAGGATGAGTAGCCATGAATAGTGAAATTTTGTCCCCAGGTCCTGTGCGTCCTTACAGTCTTCGAGGAACAAATTCAACAAATACATGGCCCATATGATTGCGGTGTCCTCCACACACTGTGCTGCAGCTGTGACAACCTTGGAAGGGACTTCCTCCTTGTGACATTTCCTGAGTAACTTGCATACCATGATTTTTGTGGACATTCTTTTCACTGCGTCACTAATACGCTTGATTATTATTCTACGTGACCCTCTTTCTATGCCATACTTCTTATTCATTTCCTCGGCGAGTGCCTTCTCCTTTGTCTTGTCCTCCAGGAATTGCATGGGTGTCTCCCCCCATGATGGCAACCCTGTCATGTATGAAATAAGCTCCACGTCTATTGAGACTATCTGTTCCAGCCAAAGGTATCCTCTGTGGGTGACTGCCATCATCTGCTTGATGCAGTTGTTTGCGTGTTGTCCCCTCCCAAAGTGCGAGATGTCCAATAGGCCTAGAGTCTCGGTTTTGGCTAGTCCAGTTTCCCACTAGATTGGTTGGTTAATTGGTTCGCCAAAGGGTCCTATACCCACCATCTCTAGATAAAATTTATTGGAAAACTTCAGAAACTTATTTGTGTCCATCACATCATGGTCTGAGTACTGCAATTTCTCCACGTGGCCTAACATATTTTCTGTGATATGCAGGCCATCTGGGATGCACGAAAAAACTATGGTTGTGGTAGCCTTCTTGCACGGAGATCTTGGTACTAGTTGTTTTCCCTTCTGCTATGGTGGCTGAATCGAGGTTCGAGCCTCCATTGTTCGTTCTTTTTCATACTCATCTGCCCGGCTAGTGACATCTTCCACTGTGCTCTCCTGTAGCTTTTATGGCATGGTTGTGTGCGACCTTTCTGGCGCAGTCATTTATGCCTGGTTCGGGATCGTCCCATTAATGCTCAGGGCTTATTCAGGGTTTTCAGGGTGCGAATGATTTCCTACGTCCTCATTTTGTTGGCCATGTCCCCCTTCTAACACATCAATGTCCATGCCCACTGGTGTTGTCTATTGGGTTTCCTCCACGATAGGTGTGGGGCTTCCTAGTGTCATATCAGGTGACAAGATTTTGTCCACGTTGACAACTTTTGGAGGCTGAGGTGGTTTTTTTTTGCTTCCCAGTGGCTGTGGTGGTGGTTTGATGTTGCTTCAAGGTCATGTGCAAGTTTGTATTGACTCTCCCAATTTGGGTGGTGCCATGGTGTTAAAGATGTTGTCTATCGATCTTAGTGGCCTCTGTAACCTCTGCAAACTTCATTGTCTACTCTGTGTATTCTATCGCTCTATGATTTTCTCAATTTCCCAATAACCCTTTCAATCCTAGAGTGCTTCCCTTATATAGAAATTGATTGAAACTTCTCGAATATGTTACCCATCATGTGTTTTAAATGAACCGACACTTCCCGCGTACTTACCATTGATCTCCCTTATTGTTGCCAGTTGGCGCGATTAATGCGGTGTCTCGTCAATCATTTTTTTTCATTTAAGTTTAATATTCTTTGTCCATTGGGTCTTTATTTTCCGTACCCGCCATTCCCGATGTTTTCGCTTTTTAGTGACCGTTGGTATTTTCTCCGTCGTGCTAACATTTTTGAGTGTGCGTGCTCATTCTCTTTTTGTGCACTACACTTTTGTTACTATCTTTTGGTGTTCGATGTGGTAATCCCTCTGTGTTTTTTTTTTTATAAGTGCTAGGAGGTCGACTATCCCTATACGGCTTCAGTCGACTCCCATTGATCATCCCTCTGAGTTATGTTGCTCCTAAATCCTTCAACTGTAAACCTCCCCCATTTGTGACAGTCTTTACTTCATATGGTCCTAACTAATTCATTATGAGTTTTCCTGGGTGTCGAAGAGATTTACTGGCATACACTAAGACTAAGTCTCCTTCCTTGAAATTATTCCTTTTGATGTGTCTATCATGCCAAGATTTATCCCTTGCTTTATGTACTTCTTGGTGAAATCCTGTTAGGATCCTATATTCCTTCATGAACATCAACTGATTATCCTTTCCTGTATTGTGCCATTCTCTGTCATGTTTGTAATTGCTGCTACGCGCAGACTAGGTACCAAAAATTCTATTGGCACCACTGCTTCTTGTCCATACACCAATCTGAATGGTTTGTGTCCTATCAACTTTTTGCATGTGGTCTTGTACACCCAAAGTAATGTTGGTGTCTTCAAGTCCCAATCATCCCTATTAACGTTGCAAATATTTGTCAGTGCATTTTCAAGGATTTTGTTAAAGGCTTCCACTGTTCCATTTGCTTGAGGATGATATGGTGTACTATTTTCATGATTAACTTCAAACTCCTCAGTCATAGCCTTAATAGTGTCGTTAATGAAATGAGTACCTTGGTCACTCATCAAAATCCTTGGGCAACCAAATCTAGTGATCACTTGCTCAAACAGGAAGTGTGTTGTTGTCTCTATGCTGCAATCTTTTACTGGTGTTACTTTTTCCCATCTTGTTAAGTATTTTGTTGTAGTGATAATGTACCTCGCTACTGACCTTTTTGCTGGTGGGTTAATTGGTCCCACAAAATCTATGGCCCATTTATCAAATACCTGCAAGGTTACTTGTGGTTTGAGGGGCATCTTGTCCCTTCTATTCGGTTTACCAACCCTTTGACATACATCACATTTCTGGTAGTATTCCTTTGAGTCTCTTTGAATGGTCAGCCACCATAGTCCTGCACACAATACTTTCTGTGTGGTAGCTTTGCCTGCATAATGTCCTCCTGCTATTCCCTCATGGGATTCTACTAAGATCCTTGGTCTTTCATGTTCTAGCACACATCTTCTCAAGATGCCATCTGCACCCATTTTATATAAGTGTCCTGCGATCAATTGATATTCTGCAACCCTAACTACCAGGTTTTTCTTCTGTGCAGTGTTGAATTCTTGTGGCGCAGTCTCTGTACTCAAGTACTGGATGATGTCTGCAAAGTATTCATTGACTATCTGGACTGAAAATAGTTGTGCAACGGGAAAGTTATCCTCTAGACTCTTAGGTTCCTCCCCATTTGTGATCCTCTACAGGTGATCAGGTCATGCGTTCAACTTTCCTGGTTTGACTATCACTCCAAAGTCAAATTTTTGGAACAAAAATAACCATCTACAAATCCTCCCCCCCAACACTGGCTTGTTGATGAGGTATTTGAGCATTGAATGGTCTGTGAACATATTGAAATGTTTTCCCAATAAATAATGCCTAAATTTCGGAAGTGCATAGACCATCGCTAAGCCTTCCCTTTCTGTAGTATTATAATTTTTCTTCGATTCTGACATTTTTGTGCTAGCAAATGCTATAGGATGGTCCAATTATCCTACTCGTGGTTGTGCCAGAATAGATCCAAGTGTTATGGCTGTTGCATCTACATGTACGTGGAATGTATTTTCCCAATCCAGGAATACTAGTATTGGTGTGGTGACCATCTTCTCTTTCAGGGTGTCTAATATGTGCTGACAGTCCTCATTCCACTGAAAATTTATGTCTTTCCTTAGAAATTTCTCCATTGGCGTAGTGATCTACGCATACCCGTTTATAAATTTCTTATAGTATCATGTGTGTTCCAATGTCGCTGTCAATTGGAAGACTATTTTTGGTGGTGGAAGGTTAACAATTACTGCAATCTTGGCAGGATCTACTAGCAAGCCTTGTTTTCATACTATGTGGCCCAATAGTATCCCAAAGGGTGTTCTGAAGATGTACTTCTTGATATTTAACAATATCTGACACTGCTCGCATATTTTGAATATCAGCCACAAGACCTCTACATGGTCTTTCAACATACTATAGACTATCTAATCGTCCAGATATACCTCTAGGAACTTGTGGATGAATTCCTTGAATGTCGCTATAACTACTCTGGAAAATATTGCTGGTGCATTCTTTAATCCAAATGGCATGACTATATACTGGTAGGATCCCCATTTTGTGGAAAAAGTGGTCTTGCATCTATCTTCTGGTGCTATCTTGATCTGATGATATCTTGAGAATCCATCGATGAATGAATACACTTCCTGTCCTCCTACGTTCTCCAACACTTCGTCTATGAAGGGAGTAGGGAATGGGTCATGTAGGAACACATCGTTCAGCTTCCTTACGTCGACACATATTTGAATCCCCCCTTGTTTCTTCTCCTGAACTACCATTGGGCTTATCCATTGTGATTCCTCTACAACTTCTATGATTCCAACTTCTAACATCCTATTGATTTTGGCTTTGACTTTTTTCTTATATATGGGATTCATTCTATATGGTCGTTGTCTGATCGGTCTTGCCTCAGATCTGAGTGGTATCTTCATTTCGCCTAGCTCTCCTTCTATTCCTTTCATTTCTGTGAATGTTGTTGGGAATAGGTCGTTGTACTCGTGCAGTAACTCTGTTATACTTTCCATTTTTTTCTCATCCCAATAGTCTCCAATGCTGGCCATTTTGGGATTCTCAATTGTCCCAATGTTTACTTTCTTCACCTTGATTGGCACAACAATTACTTATGATTCTAGAGGTGGACCTTCCACTTCTCTATCTCCTTCAACTTCCTCAATCTGAATATCGTGTGGGTCATCTTCATTTGGTGTTTCTTCTTGTACATGGTAGCATGATAGTAGTTCCTTCATTGTCTGTCTGTTTTGTTGTTGTTCCTTTGTCACAAGTTCAAATTTTGGTTCCTTAATGAATATCACCCCTCTAATTTGTTTGAGTGTTGCGTCTATGTTGGGGTTCTCATGCTCAAATGAGAAAGTGACTGTAAAATTATGTTGTAATATTTTCTAGCTCGTAGTTCCTCTGCGTAGTTCTTGGTCTGCATACCAGTTTGCTGGGATACCTTCTAATGTGTGAACAAAATGATGAGGCCATTCCTATGGTGGTGTCATCCTCCATAGCATTCAACACTTATCCAAGTGTTTTGTTGGTGCTCCTTGTATGTCACATTTCTCTATCTCGTTTCTTCCTTGTTATGCACCAAACCTAATGCGTAATAATCATTTACATTGGTACCAGTCTTTCACTCTCTTTGTGCGCACCCCACCATCTTGCAGGTGTTTCCTTGAGTGTTATATCCCGGACTAAGAGCCTCTGATTTTCTAATACTTAATCTTCATACCATGTTAAGAATGCTGCTAAGTTGTTCACCCCATGGAATATGGGAGGTTCCCTTATCTCCGTACCTACCCATCTCACTGCGCGGTCTATTCTTGCGCATCTTCTTGTGGAGACTTTGTGTAACCTATGCTACCAATTTTCTAAGCCTGTATCTGAGTCTGACACACATCAGGTGATGCTTCGCCAATTGAATACCCCATCTACAGTTGGGTTCACGTAATCTACATCTCGTGCAGCTGTTTTGTACAACTGATTAATTTCCTCCAGGTCCAAGCAAGTAGGATCTACAAACCTTTACCCTTCAGATGGGTCCAATGGCGCAATGACTTTGTATTCTTCTGACTCGAAGGTCATATTCTACGTCTTTAAGTTGATTATGGCCTAGTTATCAAATGCCCAATCCAATCCCAATAATGCTGGATAAGGTGTTGTGCCATCCACTTTCTCAATTACTTCGAAGTCGGATTTAGTCCGTACTCCATGCAGGTCTACTGTTACTCCTTTTAGTCTTCCAATTGGTAGAACTCTGTGTTGATTTGCTAGTTTGAGTTGAACAGGTGAATATCCTAATGTGGGTTCTCCCATACATTGCCATGTCTTCTTGGGTAATACATTAACTTTGGATCCTAAGTCCAGTATAATATCTCCCATGTTGAAATCTCCAATGTTGGTGTTCAGCCTGAATTCCCTACTTGTTCTCCTCCTTGTATGTAGGTGATTGACTGTTTTCTATTCTAACTTTCCTTTTGCTTCTACGCTACATATTTCTATAATATTTTTTAATATTTTAACATAGGATGGATCATTCATTAGTCTAACACATGATTTCAAAAAACCCTAAATGGTAATTACTTGTCCCAGTGGTTGTGGTTTTCCGGTGTGATCCAACGATGGAGGCATATCGTACTCTGGTACTTCCTCATTATGTTATGCAGTTGATGTCGATGCAATGTATGGATTCAAGAATTCTTGTCTAGATTTCTTAAATATCTCCTTCTTATTCTGCACATCAAACTTCTTCTTTGGTTTGACATTCTTCTTCACCCATTGGTGTTGTATTGGCTCTTGTCTTAGTGCGTCGTTTCCTGTTTTAGATCCTCCCCGTGTAACTATGTTGATGTTTCTCCCTTCATCCCTTGCTTCTATGGAAATCCACTGAACATTATGATTGTTCTGATTCCTCTTTTCCTAGATCTTCCCTAATAGCGTTGGACATTCTTCCATGTCATGATCTGATGCACGACAATACATACGGGTCGCTGGTGGAAGTGGACATTCTCTTGCATAATGTCCTGGTTGTTGATAGTTGTGACATACCAATGGTCCTCTACCTCTTCCAAAGCCTCCTCTTGCTCTACCTCCCCCTCTGTAGCCAACTCGATCCCCTCGCGACACATTATACTGAGGTGTTTGGTTATATTGCGCGGTATTATAATGTGGTTACGCGGTATTATACTGCGACTGCGTAGTGTTATATTGTTGTTGCGCAGTGTTGTACAGGGATGGTACTTGGTTAAACTGAGGTGTGGCTTGCCCAGTCATCATTTTTTCCTGCACCCTATATGCATGTGATGTTCTTTCCCTCATCAAGTCCATGGTTATGTAATCTTTGTCATCGTGGCCTAATGACTTGCAAAAGTTGCAATACGATCTCTTCGGTATTGTCTAGTACTTATGCATCATTGGGAGGTGGTATGGATCATGAACCTATTTCTTACAGATATCACACCATAGTCCTCATGTTGGTAATGGATTTGGCATTCGTGTTTCCATGTACTGCGCAAATGTTGGACATTCGTTCTTATGGTGTCCTTCTTTCCTACATGTGGTACATGATATTGGTTCTCTTCAATTTGTAGGGATGCTTGTAAAGCCTTTGCCTACATCTGAAACTTTTGTTGTCGCAACGGATACTTCAAGTGTGGTAGCAGTGAATTGACGAACATATGCCAATGTTGTATATCTGTCATGACGTATTTTATCTTTCCCTTCAGTCGTTTGAATCTCTAGTCAATTTTCCATGCATATTCTCCTGGTTTCTATCTAATATCTGTCATCTCTTTCATGTATTGATCCTCTGAACTAGGCTTCTGGAACACATTTATCAACAACTTCTTGATATCTCCAATTGTTCTGGTTGTCCCTGGCGGACTGTTTGCAACTAAACTCATGTACCAATCTAGTGCACGATATCTTAATGTGATAGCTAACTATGCAAGTTTAGTTCCTTCATCTGTGATATGTTTCACTTCCCAAATATTTTCACAGATAAAAAAGTGCTTCTCTGGGTCCTTCGATGCTTCTCCTTTGAATTCTTATAACTTGATGGTTGGATCATGTCCTTCCATCTTGAATGTCGAACTTCTACCTCTGTGCGGTGTAGATACTTGACTACTGCTTCCTGAACTATCTCCCCCAATTGTTGTTCCTTGTCTATATGTACTTCCTATTGTCTTCCTTCTCCCAAAATTTGGTTGTCTAAATGGTGGTGTTCTTCTTGGTGTATTAGTCACACATGGGTTTATGGGTTCCACACTAACACTGATATGGATAGGAATATTTCCTTCTATTTCCAGTCTTGGACCTCTCGTCTTCCTCTCATATGTTGCATGCAGGATTTCCTCAATCTGCTACACAGCCTGAATATCCTCTACCTCCTCTTCATCACTTGCCAAGCCTTCCCTCATGGCTATGTCTCTCTTCCTGGTGTTCACCTTATATTGGTAGGGTACTCCACTATACGTCTTTCCAGTTGTTGCCATGAACCCCTTGATCTGGTCTTTGTCCATCATAATTGGGTCCAAGGCCACCTCCTTCTTTCCTTTATCCCCTTCTCCTTCCATTTCTCCTTTTCCTGTCAGTGCTTCCCCACTTCCCCCATGCATGCAAGGAAGTTTAGTTGTCTGACTCCATCGTCATTACACCTTTGTTATATAATAATATCTTAATGGAAGTATATAATGATCTGATGTACCTACCTTGAGGTCCCTTCAATAAATCTTATTTAGTTGCGTTGTAGGACCTCATTGTATCTACTGCAAACTCTATGTTGAATCCGACAACAATGTTGTCTAACCAAAAATATACTGCGCGCATAAAGTTATTATCAACTCATTGTAACTGAGTGATCTCTTCAGGATTCCACATTAGCTGTCTGATCCGATTCATAGGATGGTTTTCTTTCAATATGTTTATCCACTCCTGCAATATGTGCAGGAAATCACATAAAAATACTTCATGCAAGTTGGTGAATACGTACTTGTCCAAATATTTGCGCGGTGTCAACTTCAGGTTTCTGTTACCTTTCTGAGCAAAATCTAACTCTTTTGTCTATCTCTTCGTTCATGGGATTCTACAGTCTCAACATCCCCTTTTCATATTCTCATTATCCTCAACATCTTGTGATCCGGTCTGAAATTATTCTGACACGTCCTCCACAAATCTCATATACTCAATCCCATTTTCTTCCACACAACTGGAAATGAAACCATTTGTTGGTCTTTTTTATATAATATTTTCTATTGGTCTTGAGGATTCCTTACGGGGTATTCTAATTGATCATCACAAATTGACCTTGGGTCAGAACTAAGAAGCTTCCCAATAAAATCCCTTTAAGACTATCGGCCCCTTTGGTAAACCAAAGGGAAACGCATTACACAGGATGTATTACGCAGTCTCACCTGCGATAGCTCTATGGGTGGCTTCAATACTCAGGTGTTTGCAACCTGAGACCGAGCAAGATCTGAGGTTGTGTGATGTAAACTTTATTCATTCAATCCCCTATCTAGTTATATCATTCATTTGATGCATGTATGTAGAATACCAGATCTACTTAGTGCTCCATTTATCTAACAGTAATCAATTAATTAGACATAAAGATGAATTCATTCATTCACATAACACAGTATTACAGTGGTTCACCCCCTCCCGGGCTACGTCCACAAATATTTATCTCTCGAGCTTTATTATAGGTTATAAATATATCACGCTGTGTGTGGTTACAATATTAATTCTTCTTCTCTCCCATAGGCTGCTCGATCCCTGCGAGGTTGACTAGGTCACACCAGGATCCTCATCCTATGATCTAACCCTTGGGATCGAGTCACTCACTCCTTCTCTAGCTAACCAACTTAATGATTCATACAATCCTTACAATTCTCTTTCTCTCTGTCAGGACTCCCTCCTCCCTCTGTATGTCCTCTCTATCTCCTCTCACATACTGTGTTCTCTTACATTACCTAAGTACTACTTATTTATATCCTCGGCTCACCAGCCATTGCAATGCATTACAAAAACCCTAACCCTAGCGTCGTTAAGTCTTACTTGCATGCACGCTTCTCCTTCTTCTCTTACACGTGCTACTTTTCCTTCCAACTATCTTCTGTCTATTTTTCCTCCAAAAATAGCCTTTCTTCCTAGCTAGGCCTACATCCAACAAGCCTCCATGATGCACAAGTGAAGTAACCTCCACCAACATCCCAAACTTTGGAAGGCTAGGATCATGTTACCAACTTGCAAAAAAAATCTAACTCATGTGATAAAAAATCACATGTGCAACCCCATGCAATAGAGGTGGTAAAAAAAATCAATGTTGTGTATACCTTTTTAACCTTTTCATGTTGAGTGTCTTAATCCAAATCAATGTTGTACACAAATTTTTAACCTTTACATGCTTAAAATTTTGTTCCAACATATTCAAATTTTGAGGTGTCTCATACAACTTAGTCAACGGAAGTGTATATACCCTACTCCCCACTTGGATTCAAACCAATGACTTCCAAGGGGGAAATATATGTTCTTAACTATTAGGCCAACTCATGTCATTGGGGAAAGTTGTCTTCATGCCATCTTCTCAAATATTGTTTCCTTCAAAATACATCTCTTATTTGTTCAATCGAGGCTGATCTCATAGACTTTGACTCTCATTAAAGTTCTTCACACACCTCAACAAACTTTCTCACAATAAAATGTTACACTTATGTAAGGAAAATAAATTATTTCTATAAGCATTCTAAGTTTGAATCTTCTTCTATCCTATTCTCATCAAATTGGGGTTCACTCTACTCCTTTATCCCATGCACCTCATATGAAGGAGATATAGTTACACCCTTGTGAGTCCAACACTACTTTTGCAATTCTCAGGATTCATGTTTCTTCTTCATTATAAGTTATATTTTCTACATTAGTGCTTAAAATTAATGACTTTTTTTTTTTAAACTAAAAACACATATATATTATTACATTATATACAAAAAGGAGTTACAATAGCTTCTAGTGAGGGCCCGCCCCAAGGGAAACCAAACCCCTCACCTGTTGAGATTCATCAAACTTGTTTATATTGTACTTAGTAAGCCTTCTATATACTAAATTACAAAACGAAGTCATTAATAGAGATAACTACATGTAATTTTTCATATTATAAGAAAAATTGAAAGACAAACCAGGCATCAAATAGGTAGGGGTTAAGAATTCTCCTCTGCAAACCTATCCGCCTCCACATTGGTCTCTCTTTCTTCCTCTTGTGCAGTCCCTGAAGGCTGTGGATATTCGTCCAAAACAATGGGATTAGCTTGAGTGCCTCTAAACCTAAGGAGACCTCCTCATGATTCAATTTTCCATCTTCCTCTCTAGCCTATGTGATTGATATTCCAATGCCAAAATCCACTTTTCACATAGCCTCATATTTTCCTTCAAAAATACTAATGGTTTGAAGGATGTCTTGTTCCTTCTTTCTATTTTCTAGAGCTTGGGAAATTAAGGATCTAATAACTAGTAGGTCTTAAATATTCTAAGGAACATGGTGCCATGGGTTCGGGAATAGGTCGGGTCTTGAGTATCAATGAGGCTTTGTCTTTTTCCCCTGACCTCATTTTCCAATTCCTCCATTTCTTGTTTGGCCTTTGTAGAGAAATTCTCAACAAAACCCCTCGCAGCCTCCCAAGTATCTTCATAATTCATAGAGGTGGATTTATGGGTTCTTGAGGTTGAGGCCCTTCTTGACCCATCCCTAGGATTCTTTTTATGTCGACACCCATCCCTTCATGGAACATGAGTCGCCTTAACTAGGGAGAAAGCTACAAGTAAAAATCCCATAACCGACTAAAACAAAAGCGCTTATAGGGTGGGGATGAAAAAAAGAGAGGGAGAAAGAGTAGGAAGAGAATTCTTAAATATGTCGTCTAGATCCGACCAAAACTTTGGCCAAAATATCCAAACTTAGAAGTAGACAACCAGCCCCACACCAATCGAGAAAAAAAACCCAAAAAAACCACCATAAAATCTATGGGGAATACAACAAAATACCGGGAAACCAAGAAGAGACACTCACTGGGCTTGTCAGGAGTAGGTCGGAGCACCAATTCTTCCTCTCACTTAGTCAAAAATAGGGGAAAACCAAAAATGCAATCAATTTTCCAGATAAAAGGATTCCCATCTCATTGGAAATGACTGTCACAAAAATATCATTACCCACTCTATTATTTGTACTCCACCTCTTTGTGATGCAACTCCGTATCAAATACCAGAGCATCTTCTCAATGTACCGGCTATATGAAATGCCATACAAACTCATCATGTCAACATTTGGTGGGGAGGAGTTCATACTCCTCCCTACTATCCCTCTCCTCCTTGTGGTGGACGACATTATCTATGTCATCCTCTATTTGTATAGCGCTCTCAATGCATGGCGTGGTGATGACCTGGCGACACCCATGCATGCTCGTGGCTCCACTCATTGAAATCCCTTATGGGTGTAAACTTATAGAATTTCCACAAGCTACTACAAGTTTCTTTATGTAATCAAAGTTTTCTATGCTTAGTAACAACAGTAGGTGATGTCTGACAAGCACAAATAGAAATAATGGATTGTGAGGAAAGAGTATCAAGAAACATTGAACAATATTAAAAAATTCCATGCTCAAAACTCCTATCAAGAAGATAAAATTACAGTGATTTAGGTCAAGATAAATGAGATAAATGACTCAATGGCATTGCTCTACCTATAACTTAGGTTCTAAGAGAAATAAGTGAGAGAATTGAGATCAACACATATAAATCCAATCTATGTAAAAAAGAGTCAAGAAAATGCAATGTGAAAATGAAATTCCCCTATGAAAAGACTTTGATACCCAAACAATGAAACCACGAGTTCACAATTTTGAATATTTTATAAACAAAATTTTTACCTAAATTTTGTTGAGATTTGGGTACCCTGGAAAGTGGTGCCCTTGTGTTTATGAGTCTCTAAACACAAAGGGGGATACTATTACCCTTATACCTTTACTTTATGTTCTAATTTCACTTTGACTTAGGAGATTTAAGTCAAAAGTGAAATATGTCACTTAAGTCATAAAGTGACAATTAATTCACTTTGTGGGTGAATTAAGAGACATAAAGCAAACTATGGAAACTTGAGCAAAGTGGGTTTCCAAGTGAGATTTATGAGATGAGATCTCACCCATTGATTATACTTGGCAAGAGTTAATATTAGCCATTGGTCTTTTAGGTTTTGCCTTGGGTGGCTAAAGGGGGCTCATAGGGAAAAGATAGGTTCTATTTTTCACTTGATCACTTGAGAGACTTGGGTGTGGAGAAGAGAAGTGAAGACGAAGATAGATTGATGTTTTGGAGAACACTTTGGCGCATTTCTTAAGGAGAATAGGGTTCATGTGGTCAAGGGTTTGGAGGAGAATCCATTGTGGGTACAATATTCCTTGAAGAGCATTCATGGAGGTTGGGCGCTAGTGTTGGAGCAAGGGCACATTCAAGAGAGGAGGCACACAAGCTAGTGGAGGGGTGCATCCAAACAGAAGAGGCACATATATCTTGTGAGGGGGTGCATCCTTGAGGAAGAGGCACACATACTTGGATTGGGCACACTCTTGAGCATAGAGGGTGAAATAGTGTGTGAGGGCACACTTGTTGGTGTGGGTTGCAATCGAATTTTGAGGCAAGGGGTGCACCATAGTATTTGGCACTTTCTCCAAGGAAAGGGATGAAAATCTACATCAAATCAACGGCTAAATCAAGGCAAGGAAAGTGGAAGAGGTGCACCAAGGAAAAGTTCGCACTCTTCTAAGGCTAGCAGGAACAAACAAATAAAGAACTCCAAAGCATCTCGAGAGGAATTGCTAGTGTATCGGGTTCTCTAGTTGTATTTCTTTATTGTAGATCTTACTTTGAGATCTCCATATATACATCTATCTCTCTCACTGGTTTTCCCCATGGGGAGTTTTTCCAGGGTCATGTTGATGAAAAACATAATGTGTTCAATTTTCATGCATGCTTAGTTATTTTTCAACTGCAATAGTTAAATATCTAGACGAGTATTATATGTTTTAAGGTTTATTCATGTGCTAACCTTGGTTACGAAAAACACTTGCAATAACACCTTAAAAGAGCATCCAATCATCAGTTTAAAGGAAGATTTGAGGGGATAAATTTCAGACATGTTTGTTTCCCTAAAAAAGCAGCAAGGACAGCTTTGAAACCTTGAACTTAGAGCCCAAAAAGAGGTCAAAAGACAGACATGATGGGAAGCCTTTAGTTCCTCAGAATTTTACATGGTATCAGAGCCAAAGGGCTAAGTTTGGTTGATTTCTTGGAGCATACAGTGGGAAGAATTTTTGGACTGTTTTGGACAATTTTGGACAACCTATTTTCTCACATGTGTGTATAGGAGTGAGGTTGTTTTCTTTTTTGGTGTTTAGCATCAGTTTGGGATTTAGTGGGTAGTCATGTTGGTGACACAAATGAGGGTGGAGGATAGGCTAGCAAGTGCTAGTAACTGGTCCCCTTGGAAGACCAGAATAGTGTTTGTCTAGGAGGATCTTGAACTATGGGATATAGTTCAGGCTCCAATGGTTCTTCCTCCTGTTACTTCTCCCTTGGTGGTAGAAAATCTCAGGAAGAGGAACAACATGACAAACATGACTATATGTGATGCAGTGAGAGACCATGTCATACTTCATTTTACTGGTAAGGAGTTTTCTTTTGAGATGTTGGATTCATTATGAAAAATATACCAAAGTCCTAATCAGAACCTGAAGATGGTTTTGTAGGATAAGATTAAGAGAATTAAGATGCTCAAGTCAGATTCGGTGACCTCATACCTTGGGATATTTACTCAGACTAGAGATGAGTTGGAGGGCGCATTTGGTGAGATAATGGATCCCATGGTTTTGGTGAGGACATCCTTAAATGGATTCTCCAAACCTTGGGAGACTTTTGTGTGAGGCATTGTGTCCAGGGAGGCTATGCCCAATTGGGAGAAACTCTCGGATGACTTAGTACAAGAGGAGATGAGATTCATCTTTGGATCTATAGGCCAACAACATGTTGAAGAGGGTGAGGAGGATATTTCTCTTTATGCAAAGGGAAAGAACAAGATCGGTCAGGGTGATAGACAGGGTCCCAAGGGAGGGGCCAAGCCACAACAAAGTGGTAGTGGATAGGAGAGAGACATGAGAAAAGTGAGATGTTTTGCTTGTGGAGAGATGGGGAACTATGTTGGACAATGTCCTAAGAATAAAAAGAAGCAGCAGGATGGTGCAACATGGACAACAGAGGAGCAGGAGTTCACTGCTCAATTTGAGAGGGAGTGTGCTTCATAGGTTGTTTTACAATTGAGACATAATATAGGAGTTGGTGCGTAGAAAGAGTTGAGGAGGTCCCACATATTGAGAGATTTTTATCTTATGGGATGTAGACTCAGTTGTCGAGTACACCATTTTCAGGGGTGATTGGTCCACCCGAGACAAATTCCATTTCAAAGTTGTTGAGTAGACAAATAGTTGGTGCAAGGGCTTCATAGAATCAAATATTGATGAGTGTGAGTAGGGTGCCAGAGAGGTTTGAGTCTCACTTGGATATGGAGATGAGTAGATCAATTTTAGATTCCTCTTCAGAAGGAAGACCCTTAGTGAGAGACCAAGGTGAGGATATTTGGTGAGATGCCAAGATAAAGAGAGTCTTGGTGAGATGCTAAGAGCTAAAGATTCTTGATGAGATGCCAAGAGGTATAGATCCTTGGTGAGATTCCAAGGTAGATATATTTGGTGAGATGAAAAGATCACGACTTAGGTCAATAAGGACCTTAATTCAAGGAGGTCTTGGATAGGTGGAGATGGACTTCCATATAGAGATCATGCAGGTCAAGTAGATCAGGGTCAGAGGCCACTTTTGATGATCAGGGTACATTCATACTCAATGAGTATTTTCTATCATGTAATGGTGTCCACTGCAGGGATGAGATTGGAGGGGTGAGTGACACTTTCCTTGGTAAAAGGGAGTGTTGAGATTTGGGTATCTTGGAAAGTGGTCCCCTTGTGTTTATGAGTCTCTAAACACATAGGGGGAGACTATTACCCTTATACCTTTACTTTATGTTCTAATTTTACTTTGACTTAGGAGATTTAAGTCCAAAGTGAAATATTTCACTTAAGTCATAAAGTGACAATTAATTCGCTATGTGGGTGAATTAAGAGACACAAAGCAAACTATGAAACTTGAGAAAAGTGGGTTTCCAAGTGATATTTATGAGATGATATCTCACCCATTTATTAGACTTGGCAAGAGTTAATCTTATCCATTGGTCTTTTAGGTTTTCCCTTGGATGGATAAAGGGGGCGCATAGGGAAAAGAGAGTCTCTATTCTTCACTTGATCACTTGAGGGACTTGGGTGAGGAGAATAGAAGTGAATAGGAAGAGAGAGTGAGGGTTTAGAGAACACTTGGGCACATATCTTGAGGAGAAGAGGGTGCATGAGGTCAAGGGTTTGGAGGAGAAGCGATTGTGGGTGCAAGATTTCTTGAAGATAATTCATGGAGGTTAGGTGCTAGTGCTGGAGCAAGGGAGCATTCTAGAGAGGAGGCACAAAATTTAGTGGAGGGGCACATCCAAAAAGGGGAGGCACATATAGCTTATGAGGGGGTGCATCCTTGAGGAAGAGGCACACATACTTGGAGTGGGAAAACTCTTGAGCATAGAGGACGCAATAGTGTGTGAGGGAACACTTGTTGGTGTGGGTTACAATCCAAGGAGTAAGTCCAAGTGTGAGGCAAGGGGCGCACCATAGTATTGGGTGCTTTCTCCAAGGCAAGGGGCACAAGATTACATCAAAGCAAGCCAAAGGAAAAGCAATGGTTAAAGTAAGGAAATACAAGTGGAAGAGGCACACCAAGGAAAAGGGTGCACTCTTCTAAGGCTAGAAGACACAAAGAAATAAAGAAATCCAAATCATATTGAGAGGAGTTGCTATTGTTGTTGAGCGAAAATATTGTCGTTTAATTCCGTCGTAGTAATTACCCAACCATTTAATTTGTCAATCCGAGGTTCGTAGGCTTACGAAGCACATGCACTATATATGCAGGATTAGGCACCTAACTTCTAATGAAAATTCAA
>ML780194.1:734109-746097 GCA_009831015.1 Picea engelmannii | reverse complement strand
ATGTTTTTTATTTTTATTTTATTTTATATAATTTGGGTTTTGAATATATATATTTTTAATGTGTTTTTTTCTTATTTAAAAAAAAAAGTTGCGAAGATTTTGTCCTTTCTATTTATTTATTTTTCAATGTAAATTTAAGAAGAAAAAAAATGGTTAGTAAATAAATTTGTAAGTGACTATATTTTATCCAATTTTGGTTTGTTTTTTTTTTTTGCATAGGGATCTATTGTCAAAACCACAGTTTCAATTAGGTTGAAATAAGCCATAATTTTAAAGAAAAAACTTTTTGCTTTAATTATTGTCACTTTTTTATTTAGGTGTTAATTTTAAGGTTTTTCTAAGCTATTGTATGAGTTTTGAAGGTCATGCTTGAAAAATGTTGTAATTTGGACCCGTTAGAAAAATTGGTGCGACCGATAGCACCACTTTTTTTTATTTGGGGTTGATTTTCATGTTTTTTATGCAAAAATATGAGTTTTTTGGGTTAGAGTTCTCGTTTTGAGGTCACAGTTCTCGTTAAGTTGGTAATATTGTTTGATAAGCTAAACTCAGTTTTTTCATATAGAGTTTGGTAAGCTAAATTTAGTTTTTTCATATAAAGTAAAGATAGACAAAGCTTTGATTGAATGACTTACAATTGTACAATACAATTGCATAGCCCCACTATGTTGCGTAGCTCCACTTTGTTATACTGTATAGTTGCATAGCTCCAGTATGGTTTCAACGGTATAGTTGCATAGCTCCAGTATGGTTTCAACAATAGGTGTCTTGCCATTTTCTTCCTCCAATAATCTGAATATGAAAATTTGATTTGGTCACCAAGGTCATGAGTATTGTTGAGGTCCTTGTGACTCGACACTCTCAAGGTGGTGGAGGTGGACACCTTGTTTTAATGAAGCGCTTTACTCTCAAAGAAAAATGACCATGACAAAATGATCATTTGCAATCGAAGCCTTATATTTAAATATCCTAGATAGAGGTGCATAAAGTATAGGTTATAAGAATGCAGACTTCAAACATGTTAAAAACTTAGGTTAAATTACATTATGTGAGAGCTCTGTGGCAATAAGACTATGAACTTGATGATTCGATTGCTAGAGTCGTGACCTTCAACATGGACTAATAAAAATACCTCATGCATGCTACAAAATACAAAATCCCATAAATTTTGATATGATGTCCTCTATGTATATTCAAGGATACCTTGTGTATGCTACAAAATCGTAAAATCCCATGTGATTCCTAGCCTTATAGACATAGTCAATGTTTGTATTATAAATCTATAAATATACAAAGATGTTTTTCTGAAAAGAAATTTGAGATTTCAAGATAAATTTAAGGAATAAGTGAAAGGGGTTTATGGTTATAGGTATAGTGAATGTTTGTATTATAAATCTATATTAATATAAATACACAAATATGTTTTTGTGAAAAGTAATTTGAGGTTTCAAGATAAATCTAAGGGATAAGTGAAAGGGTTTATGGTTAGGGTTAAAGACTTTGCAAGTAATATTTCTGTGAAAATAAATTTGTGGTTTCAAATAAATTTAAGTTAAGGGATAAGTGAAAGGGGTTTATGGTTATAGGTATAGTTAATATTTGTATTATAAATTTATATTAATATAAATATAGAAATGTGTTTTTTTGAAAAGATATTTGATATTTCAAGATAAATTTAAAGAATAAGTGAAAGGGATTTATATTTAGGGTTAAAGATTTTGCAATTCTTTTATAAATTTATATTAATATAAATATAGGAATGTGTTTTTGTTAAAAGATATTTGATATATCAAAATAAATTTAAGGGATAAGTGAAAGAGGTTTATGGTTAGGGTTAAAGACTTTGCAAGTAAAAGGTTGAAGATTGGGTGAAATTAATATAATAATATATTGTATATAATTTTATAATTGTGTATGATAAATTATATATAAAATGTGAAAAAATAATGTTAGTATTATAATTGTTATGGAAATAATTAAAAAATTAAAATTTTAATTATTTTTAAAATTTTAAGAATTAATAATATATGAAACTAAGTTAAAGCTTATATTAAAAAAATAGTATATATATATATATATATATATATATATATATAGTTTTTTGGATATTATTTATAATAATTTTTTGGAAGTGGAAATAGATCTCATGACTTATTAAATATTATATTGTAATGATAATTAGGTTTAGCGTGAGTAGTATGGAGTGTTAACTTGTTCAAGTAGGTTTTATGCTTATAAAATAATATGTTGAGTTCATAATGAATATATTGTTGTAAGACTTCAAGATCTGAAGAATCTAAAGTTTACCAGATTTTTTTTTATTAAATTAATAACTAAATACCAGCTTCACCACTCAACTTAACTACAACGTCATACTATTAATATGTATGTAGTATAACTTATATATATATATATATATAGGTAGTAGAGGGTTTATTACGACATAGGCATGTTAATATTAGTAATATAGTAGAGGGTTTATTACGACATAGACATAGTGGATAGTCATATAGTAGAGGGTATATTAGGACATAGACATACTATATAGTGAATAGTATAGAGCATATCAAGTTATATAATTAAGCCATGTTGTTAATAATATTTAGTTATAAGTATAATTTAATGTACCTATAGTATTTAATATATTATTATATATATTATAATGTGTAGTTAATAATATTTAATTATAAGGATACTCATCTTATAAGAGGGTAAATATATATATATTTTTTATAATGTGTAGTTAATAATATTTAATTATAAGTATACTCACCTTATAAGAGGGTAAATATAGTATTTAATATATTATAGTTTATTATTAGTATTTTTGTGAGTTTTTTTGGAGTTATAGGTCACTTAAGAGAGTGGTTGATTATGAAGTTGTATCTAGAGAGATTATACTAAATAGTCTTGCAATTGCACATATAAGTTAAGTTATCAGATGGTTATCAAATTCCATTTCATGTCTTTTAATTTTTAAAAAGTTAAATTCCATTTATTAGTTTAATTTTTAATTAAATTACTCTCTATTTAAATTTTTTTTTAGGGAAAAACTTATATATATATATATATATAAGTGAGTATAATAGATATATTACAGAATTACATAGATATATATACTCTACCCCCATCCAAATTTGAACATGTGACCTTTTAAGAGGAAACACATGCTCTTAACCATTAGGCCTACTCAAAATTTCAAGTCCAATTCATTGAATGGGTTTTTTGGTTTAGAAAGTAAATATAATCATGTTTAATACAACATCTTTAGACAATAGAAATAGTGTTGGTATGGACATTTAATTATATGATGTGATAACCATGTTTAAGTTTAAACATCAATTAGTTTTTATTTGTGAAGAGTTATAGGCATATTGCTAAATAGATGTTTTTATGATCAAAAGGTGGTTTAAAGTGTTGGGATATTTACACACTTAGGACTTAGTTAAGATCAACTTGGTATAGTGTTTCATTAGGTTAAAGTGTGTTTCTTTAGTATGAATTTGTAATCCGACGGTCATGATATGTTCCCAACATAGAGTGATCTAACTGTTCATATTCTCCTTGATCTTAACAACTAAATTGATATGTGGCTTAATACCTGATTGGTCCATAATCTTTATTTAAAGAGCATGAAAGGTCATTTGTTGATGATCGATTGTGAGAAACTCTCTATAATATATTTTCTTTTTCATTAATAAATTGTCTCAAGTGGCGACGTTGGTTGGGGCCATGGATGTTTCCCCACGGGGTTTTACCATGTAAAAACACGAGTGTGTTGATATTTGATCTAGTTGTGTGAGTGGTTACTAAAGGTGTTCATCCTATGTTGGAATACACTTGTTGTTGAACATGGTATTAGAGTGCATTTGAATACTTGCTCCCATTGTAGATCGAGGTCTTGAAGTCGAGTTGTTGCATCTCTAGTTTTTGTTCTTTCTACAAATTTCTGGGAAAAGAGGACTATTCTATTGTGTATGGAGTGCTCATTTCAGTTAGAAACGCTTTTCATTTCACTCGAAAAGGTTTCCACTTTCTCAATATACGACCATTTCCAAAGGTACAAAGCCTAAATACAGGTCCCTTTTTTAAATGTTACAGAGATAATATTTTCAGTTTTATATTTCAGTTTTTTGTTTTTGTTTCTGGGTTGCTACATATGATCTTTCTCCTATGATCTATGTGATCTCATCCAATCATAAACAAAGAAGTTAAAGTGTTTTCTTGCCTGTGTATTCTTTTTTTCATGCGCTCTGTGCAATCTCGAAAAATCATAAATAGAGGGAAAACTTTCATTTTTCAGGTAAGCTAATCGAGATCTAAACCTTGTTGTCGTCGAGAAATAAAATTTTGTGTGTGTTGGAATGCATGAAAATAAGTTTTCTTTTACCACACACATTGTTGGGTCCTCATAATTCACTTTTCCTTCCATAAAACCTTCCTCCATAACCTCAGATTATATTGATATGATTACCATTTACATTTGAATGTCAATTTGATTCTAGGAATCCTCTAGTATTCCCTCTGTCAGACCTCAGATCGGTATTTATTTTATAATTATATCCCTATCCTCATAAGGCACTAGGCATCCACATCATTAACATTTCAATCATGTTATTAGCTTCCCTACTGTCATTAGGTCATTATTGACCCAAAATGGCCTATCAATAGATCATACCTTACAACTCATTACACATTGTAATAAGTCTATTTGCATGTTATGTACATGCCACCAGTACCATATGCATTACAATATGTACTCATCTTTCATTTTCATGCATCATCCAATATTTATTCAATATGCATGTATATATCTTTCTACAACTAAAAGCTCGTAAACTAGCTTATATGCCCATCTCACTTTTCCTCTTTACGAGGATTAGCAATAGTCCTGAAGGACTCCTCCTTATCTTGATTAAATACATTATCCATGTTTCATGTTTCCACCCTTATAGGTCAAGTAACTGAACTTACACATATTCATCAATCCTCTGATCATGAGGAGTTATGTATACGATTTTTAGTGATTTATTAAAGTAGTAATTACAACTGCTAAGGATTCTATCAGACCATACCAAATTCCTTTAACCACAAGGACTCTCTCCATAAGGGTCTTATCCCTTATATAAACAATAATCACCAATGCTTACATGCAGTATTACAGTCACTACTTTATTCATTATTTTGAACCTAAGCAACGCTTAACATGATTCTTCCATTTTACATCAGATTCAAACATGAATTTTACCAAAATATTCTCGCTCCAGTAGAAGAAACTATCAATTTATCTAGTGACATCAGTTACTTTGTCGCGCGGAATCCTAAAAAAATATTTTAAATACACAATCCTTCTTTTCGGGGAGTTAAAGAAAATAATAAACAATCATTTAAAGGTAGAAATACATGTCAACGGGCTCATCTTAATCTTGGTATGTCATTCCTATGACTGATCTCTAGCACATCCATTCATAGTGTTGTAGCCTGCTCTGATACCACTTTGTAACACACCCAACCCCCTAAGTATCATTTAAGGGTGGATATCATAATTTTTTTCCCCTTAAAGGACTTGAAACTTCCTTTTCGATGACATCGTCGTCTTCTACTCATCAAGATCTTTCCAACGACTATAATTTCGCTCGAATCTGAGTTTTGGGTCCAAAGTTATGGCCCCTTGAATTGTTTGGCCACATACCTACCATGTGGCATCCTAACACACTTTTCCTCCCACGGGATGCTGACATGGATCTTTTGGTGCTCACACCAAGATCCGTGGTGTATATGTGGCATTGGCCACGTCACACCTTTCCAATCGCTTGTCAGACCTCTCCCTTTCCTACTTCCATTGTTATCGGGACCATCCTATCAGGGTGCTCCCATGACCGCTTACCTTACATACTCTGACACCCTCCTTTGACTACTCCCTCCTCTGAATTCTCGGATGGTTCCAGGGCCTATCGATGGATGGTTGAGACTTTGTCAGAGATTCTCAGTTCGTGAGGGTTACTACCTTTTTGTAACCCTTCGTATTTGGGAAGTGGGTCACACGAATGATCAAAAATTGTTATTCATCACAGCCTCCTTCCCTATAAAGGGTCGAGAGCTTCCCTAGGGGGTTTTCACTTCCATGCTCCATATCATTTCACCATGTGACACCATCTTTGCATGACATGTGGCATTGTCGCCGCCTTCCATGTGGAATCCATATTCCTCATAGAAGTTCACTCATAGGTGCCAAAACACTATGCCACATGGCACCTTCCATGCTCGACATGTGGCACTACCTACATTATAACACATGACACCATCCACACTGAACCCCTTGGGCCTTCGGCTAAATATCTATGGTCCAGATCATGAGACTTTGGCAGATCAACGATCTAGAATCCATCTCAGAGATTCTCCCTCTATGTGAATCACCATGACCCATTCCGAGAGCTCATCATGATGGATGGTCAGGATCTCCTCTCAGAGCTTCTTCGTCGCCGACAAATATACAGTTATATCTACTTCTCGGGGCTCACCAGCATGTCATGGGGTGACATATGTCTCCCTAGGAACGACCCAAGAACAAGGTTCATGCAATAAAGGGGATGGGGAAAACATATGTACTTTCCCCAAAGCTTTCTCGTTAGATATCTGATTGGTAGATATGGACCATCCATCACAAAGTGTTTATCATAGTGAATTTTGGGGATTTACTACGATAGTATAGTTTCGAAGGAGGATATGAATTGTTGATTGGTTGAGATTGAAGAAGTTCCAAGAAGTAGATCTAGCCGTTGATTTGTCAAGATGGAGGAGCTTCAAGGGGAGATCCGAACTATCCATCACTAGATGCTTCACGGAATGGAACACGGAGTTTCACTTCAAGGGAGGAGCTCTGAGATTCAATCTTGACCGTCAATATGTTGGGACAGGAGAAGTTTCGAGAGGAGATATAGTTTTTCCATTGAAAGGGGTAATTCAAAATAGATCGCATGGATCCAATTTGAGGAAGGAGCCCCAAGAAGTATATCTAATCATAGATATGTCAGGTTAGAGAAGCTCCGAGAAGGATATTTTGATCATCCATCGTGATGAGCTCTCACAATGGGTCGTGGTGATTCAATCTGAGGGAGACGCTCTGAGATGGATTCTATATCGTCGATCTATCAAGGCATGGTGATCTATACTGTAGATATTTAGTTGAAGGCCTAAGGGGTTCGAAATGGATGGTTTTGTGTGTTATAATGAAGGTGGTGCCACATGTCGAGCATGGAAGGTGCCACATGGCATAGTGTTTTTGCACCTATGAGTGAAATTTTATGAGGAATATGGGTTCCACATGGAAGGCAATGACAATGCCATTTGTCATGTAGAGATGGTGTCACATGTCGAAAGGATATGGCACGTGGAGGAGAAAACCCCCCTAGGGAATATCTCTACCCTTGATTGGGAGGGAGGCTACGATGAATAATAGTAATTGATCTATCATTTGACCCACTTATTGAATACGAAGGGTTACAGAAAGGTCATAACCCTCATGCAACTGAGAAGATTTAAAGAAGTCCCACTGTCCATCGATAGGCCCCAGAATAGTCTGATTAGTTGGAGGAGGGAGCAGTCTGATGAGGGTGTCAGAGTACATAAGATAAGTGGTCATGGGAACACCCCGATAGGAGGTTCTCGATAGAAATGGAAGTAGGAAAGGGAGAGGTCTGATGAGCTATTGGCAAGGTGTGGCATGGACAATGCCACGTACGCACCACAAATCATAGCGTGACCACCGCGAGAGCAACGTCAGCATCCCGTGGGAGGACAAATGTGTTAGGATGCCATGTGAATTATATGCGGCAGGGATGTGGACACAAAATTCAAGGGGCCATAACTTTGGACCCATAATTTAGATTCGATCGAAATCATAGTCATTGGAAATCTCTTGACGAGTAGAAGACGACGATGTCATTGAAAAGGAAGTTTGGAGTCATTTAAGGGGAACAAAATTCTGACACCCCATTCTCTTAAATGCTACTTAGGGGGTTGGGTGTGTTACATACCTTGAGAAATACTTCAAGGGGTTGGCACAGTTGATACAAACTGTCACACCAGATGCATACATCTCATATTTTTAAAGGAAGATAGTGATGGTGACAAATATTTCTCAACAACGGTTGGTAATGTTGTTCACAAAGGGTCTAGTTGAAACTCTAAAGGGTTGGGTGAAGGAATTTAGACCAGCCACACTACATGATGCCATCATGAAGACTCAATATATGGCGGACACAATATCCAAGAAGGCACCATTGAAACCCTTTGTTCCACAAAATGGTCAAGAGATGAAGCTCCCCCATAAGACATCGACAGAAAAGGATAGGATGGATGAGGAGATTCAGAGAGAACTGAGGAGGAATAATATTTTCTATATATGAAAAGAATCTTGGGAGTTGGGCCATCGATGTATGGGCAAGGGAAAATTCCATTACATTGAGTTGGTTCCTGACGAGGAGGATGACGATGATGATGAAAGCATTGGAAAAAAAAGTGGTGAGCCATCACACCTGGATACTATAGAGGAGGCGCCAGCACAAGAAAGAACCAAAGTCATGACCATTGCCACACTCTCAGGGATCCGCAAGTATTACACCTTCAGGGTCATAATTATCTTGCAGGCGTAGAGGGTTACCATCCAATTGATGGTGGGGCCACACACAACTTCATTGATTTTGCACTGGTCTCTAGGAGACACATTACTACAAAATATTTTGAAGAATTCAATGTGGTAGTGGCATATGGATACAACATGGAGTGTACCCATATGATCAAGGGATTATAATTAACATTGGGAAACTATACATTGACCGATGACTTTTATGTCATATATCTGGAGGATTCTAATTTGGTATTGGAGGTTCAGTGGTTGTACTCATTGGGAGATATCCACATGAATTACTAGGACATTAGGATGGAGTTGCAGAAGAAGGGTGGACATTGAGTCATCCTGAGAGGTATGTCAATAGGTGCTCCCAGGATTGTGTCTAACCAACGCATAGAGGCCCTTTTTAGACATGGGGACGTGGCTTGTGCAACAAAATTCTTGATCACCATAGAGAAGCCATCATGAGATCACCATCACTACCACATGGACATCCATTCATTTCTTGGAAAGCATGACAGAGCATTTGGACCTTTTCCAGCAGGGAGACCACCTGACAGGAGGTTTGAGCATGTCATTGATCTAGAAAAGGGATCAGAGCCCATGATCACCACACCCTACATGCATCCAAATAAGTTCAAGAAAGAAATATAGTTTAGTCCATAAAGGAGTTGTTGGATATGGGGAACATCGCGCCTAGTTCTAGTTCTTTCACTTCGTTCATGGTACTGGTGAAAAAGACAGATGCCACACTGAGGATGTGCATAGACTATAGGGAACTAAACAAAAATACCATCAAGAATAGGTACTCAATACCCAGGATTGATGAGTTGATAGATGAGTTGCATGGGGAGGTGTACTTCTTGAAGATTAATCTTCGATCAGGGTACCATCAAATTTAGGTTAGAGAAGAGGACATCCATAATACTTCCTTCATATGTCACTCTAGGCACTATGAATTCCTGGTCATAACCTTTTGGATGACTAATGCACTCGCTACCTTCCATTCATTCATGAATCATATATTCAACAAAAAGTTGAGGAAATTCTTACTGGTGTTCTTTGACGATCTTATGATCTACAACATGAAATGGAGGAACATCTGAAGCATGTGGAAAAGATTCTCACCATTATGGAGGAGCAATCATTTTTTCCAAGGAGGAAAATTGTGAGTTTGGGATGACGAAGAACCTCTATCTTGGGCACGTGATTGGTGTTGAAGGAGTAAAGGTGCATCAGGATAAGATCTATATGATTTTGGATTTCCCCACACCTAGATCACTCATAGAGCTACGATGGTTCTTCAGGATATGCAACTATTATAGGCACTTTGTGAAAGGATTTTCATAATTAGTTGCACCATTGACAGACCTCACCAAGAAAGGGGTGTTTTAATGGTTGAAAAATGCACATTAAGCATTTGATAGGATAAAGAAGGTGATGAGAACCTACCCAGTATTAGCACTCCCATATTTCACACGACCCTTTGTTCTAGAGTGTGACACATTCGGTGAGGGGATTGGAGCGGTGTTGATGCAGAACAGACACCCGATAGATTTTGAGAGAAGAAATCTAAGGGATCTAGAAAGGATCTATCTAATCTATGATAAGGAGATGTTGGACATCATGCATGAATTATCCAAGTTCAAATAGTACCTGGTGGGAGGACACTTTGTGATTAGGACTAACCACAACAATTTGAGGTATTTATTGGAGTAGCGATACATGAATGAAAGGCAATAGGAATGGGTGAGTAAGGTGTAGGCATATGATTTCGATATTGAGTATGTAAATGGGAAGAAGAATATAGTTGTTGACACCCTATCTAGGAGACCTGCAACCTTCTCCATGACAGAGATCTCCGCAAACTATAAGTCCATCCTTTTGGTGGAATACTCCAAGAATAATTTCACCTCTTAGTTGATGGAGGGCAGTATTCAGGATGACAGGTACAGGGTAGTGGATGACATCATATACTACAAAGACATGATATATCTTGTCCCTGAGTCCACACTCAAGGATAATATTTTGAGGGAAGCACATGATGCACCACTGGCAATTCACTAGGGGTATCTGAAGACCTACAGGTAGGTGAGAGGGAGATTCTCCTAGAAGGGTCTCAAGGAGCATGTACTTCATCATGTGAAGGAATTCCTGACTTGTCAATAAAACAAGTCAAAGTTTACACATCCTACAGGATTGCTTCAACCATTGTCGATCCCAGAGCAAAAGTGGGATAGCATTTCTATGGACTTCATTACAGGATTTCCCAAGGTATAGGGTAGGGATTGTATATACGTGATAATGGATAGATTGACTAAATATGCACACTTCTTTTCCATTCCTTTGGAGTAAAATGCATCTCAGGTAGAAGATTTGTTCTTCAGGGATGTGTTCAGATTACATGGTCTTCTGAGGAACATAGTTAGTGACTGGGATAGAAAGTTTCTCAGATCATTTTGGTAGGAGTTGATCAGGTTATCCACAACAGATTTGACACCTAGTACTATCTATCACCCCCATAAAGAAGGGCAAATTGAGATAATAAACAAAAGGTTTGAGGGGTACCTGAGGTATTATCTGTCACGACAACAACGAGCATGGATAAAGTGTTTGCATCTTGGATAGCATTTTTACAATACCTCTCATCACATGTCCATCAGGATGAGCCCATTCAAGGCATTATATGGCTATGATGCCCCATCTTTTTTGGATTTGGCGTTTTGGGAGAGTAGAGCTCCCAAGGCCAAATATTGGTTGCAGGAAAACCATGACATCTTGAGAGTCCTAAAGGATAATTTTCAAACTGTTCAAAATAAACAGAAGAAGTATGTAGATAGGTACAGGGTAGAACACAACTTTGAGGTTGGGGACCTGGTCTTTCTCACATTACATACTTACAGACAATCATCATTGAAGAAGAGTGGTGCAAAGAAGCTGAAACCTTACTTTTATGGACCCTACAGAGTGATCTAGAGAGTTGGGGAGGTAGCATATGAGTTGGAGATACCAGAGGGTAGTAGGATCCACAACTCCTTCCATGCATCCCACCTTAAGAAGACGTTTGGACAACATGTCATCACTTCAACATATATTCCTCCAATAGATGAGGAAGGGCAGTTGGTTCTATCCCCAGAGAGGATTTTTTATTGTTCGACAACACAGGTATTCCAACAGAGGACGAACACCTTCAGTAACCACTCACATAACCAGATCAAAGATCAACACACCGATGTTTTCACGTGGTAAAACCCCTACGGGGAAACATCCACGGCCCCAGCCAAGCGGCCACTTGGAGCAGTTTATTAGTGCAAAGAAAAAGATTACAGAGAGATTCTACAAGAGAGTTTCTCACA
>ML780194.1:706853-721867 GCA_009831015.1 Picea engelmannii | reverse complement strand
GAGTGAACAAACCGTAAAGCATAAACCCTAAACTTATGAATTGATGTGGCAAAGAAAGGTGAACCTTAAAAAGATAAGGTAGAACACCACTTTCTCAAGGCCATAACTTTCACATAGAAATTTTGGTTTCTTAATGCAAACCAAGTTGGAAATATCTCGACAAAATCTACACTTTAAAAGGGATCTATAAATCTCTTTTCATTATTTTTGACCCAAAAAATGTTGTCTAGATTTGAATAAAAGCCCAAAAGTTTAAAACCTACAAACACGAAAAAAAATGAAATTATTTATAAGATAATGGAAAAATTTCGATCATTGTTGAGATAATTCTAGAATGGATCCCTAAATCAATACCAAAGAATAAAAAACTAAAATGAAAGGTGCTTTTGGATAACTAATTTTCCAAAAATTGACTCAACAACCAAAAAGACCCATTAATTACATGAATTGTTTTGAAAAAAAAAAAAAAATGTTTTCTAATTAAACTTAAACTTAAAATTTCTCCTTCACCACACCGATACATTAATTATATGAATTTTTTTGAACAAAATATAAAAAAGGTTTTTTTCAATTTAAACTTAAAATTTCTCCTTCACCACACCGATAAGAGGTATTTATGAAAAATTTACATATTTTGTACATATATGAGAGTGAATTACACTTACCAAAAGAGTATTCAGTATAATTTGTTGGACAAAACAAGTGAAACATGTCATATATATAATATGAACAATACTTCTTAGTTATTCTCCGCATATAACATAGAAATTTCTTAATCACATTTATAAATATTTCCTATTTATTTTTATGTATCTCCCACGTGTTATTTTCCTTTTCAAAGAAAGAGGATGATTTATATATCTTTCATGAAAAAGAGTAAGATTAAATGTCCTATAGGTAGTTAGAGACCCATGCTTTGTTGCGAATTAGGAGTTAGGGCTAGGTTAGTGGTTGTAATCATTAAGGATTAAGGATAATTAAGAATTTATGGGGTTATAATGGTTAGGATTTAAGTTCAGTTAGGGGCTAGTGGGTTATAATGGGTTTTAGTTCATTTTAGTTTATGTTTAATGGGGTCCCATGGGTTATGGGTTAATAATAACCAGATCTATGGCCAAATGTATGCCATAGAGCCATATGGTTTTAGGGATCCCTCTATTCACTCACTTAAAGGAATAACATTGACATATATAGCTGATAAGATTATGATATCTCAAGTATCTTCTACATGCATTTTCACAAGCCATACCACACATAACAACTCCACTCTAATGATAACGACATAGGCATAGGAAGGGCTCGCATCATTAATGAATCTCACAGTCACAATCAGTCTCCTCGGAATAGGTGGAGAATGTCATGTTATTAATTGTTTATATTATTATTAAAACCATGTATAATAATAATAATGATGATGATGATGTTACAAAATTTTAAAATTTTAATAACATAACCTATTAATGAATAAAAAATTAATAACATAAAAATTTTAAAAATCATATAACATATATGTTATATCTTTTTGGCCTTGAGGGTTATCTCAAGTAGTCATGAGCTAGACATGGGAGATCTCCCTCAAATCTTGGGAGGTCATAGACTTGACTCTCTTGATCCCTTTGGGGTTAAGTTTCATAATCAGGGGTCGACAATTTATGTCGTTTTCCATCCATGGTGTTGGGCCCTTCGTTTTGTTGTTAGAAGTTGCACAAGGGATGATGTAGTTCCAATTTTGGTCAAACAAAAGTTGCGCAAGTCATAGAGGAGCGGGACAACAGAACACAGAAATAAATTGAAAACTGTTGGAAGGAAAGACAATGCAACACCAGCATGGAGAAAGAAGTTGCAACAGAACAAGAACAAGAAAGCATGTGACGTCTCAAACCTGGAAATCCCAGTTGGCTTATATATATATATATGGGATGAATATGATTGTAAAGGGTTGATTATTGTTTGTTGATTTTGGGTTTATTGATGATTATGATTATGAATTGTAGGTTGTTGGAATGCGTTCGAGTTCTGTATTATTGTCCATTTTGGGTAGATGTTAGCTATGATTCTAAGAGTCCGGGTTTTCGGAACCAGACCAAGTATATAAAAGAGTCATGTCTAGTTGTATTGGAAAAAGAGAAAGGGTTTTGGGTTAACCTTGTCTCACATTAATAGAGATTGTTGTTAAGCTTTGGCATGGCCAAGTTGTGTCTGTATCTGAGCAGCATTATGTAATTGAGAAGAACCTTATGAAGTTAATACAAAGAGGGATTCAAATTTTGAAATTACTGTGTCTGTTTAGCTTCAGATTATCTTGAATGTTGTTCCATATTATCTTTATGTCAGATCCGATTAATGGGGTATAGTTTCTTTATGGATTCAATGAAACTCTGTTTCCTTTCATTTGAGTTAGGAATGTTCACACAGTTCTAAGTTCAATCTATCTTGTGCAAGACTACAGAGATCATAAGACTGTATGGATTTGTCTAAGAATTCATCTTAATCTTCCCTATTTTCCTTGTCTTGGTTGCGCTTCAGGTGAGACTTCTTCCCTTCAAGGAAGATGAAAATGTCAGCGCTCTAGACTACCTTGGTACCTTTTGTTGGTAACCTGAGAAGGAATCTGGTCTGATCAATTCCACGTCAACAAAATGGTTTCGTTGCTGGGACTTCCTTCAAGAGGGAACCTGTAGGAAGAATTATTCTACCGATCCACCGATCCAATATTCACTAGTGGTGGGAAATAAATTGTGATGCCTTCATATGGAAAGAAGTAGAGTTGTGAGGTAAATCTGTGAAATATACAAGAGAGGTTATCATTTACTCAGAAATATCAAGCGACCAGTACGAGATATTATGGGTTAAACTTCCAGAAGAACTATTCCATTTGATAGAGAGGCTCCAAGAAGATCCAAAATTCCAAGAACGAGTCAAGAAGACCTATACTTGGGATACAAAGATGTTTGTAGTGCTTCATTGGATGGATCGTCTGATAGAGTGAGCAGTTGATTTTTGGGTCAATGCGACTCTGAAAGGATACATTATCGAGTTTGCAACTAAGAACCACCAGTCTTTTTCAAGGGAAGTAGAGGATTTCAATAAAGACGCATGGGGAAGGCTACTGAGAGAAATCTCCCCATGGATTAAGGTTTTCTTGATGGAGGAGTGGATGTTGACCATCTCCCCGACTGATATGACAGCCTAAACACCCACACTTGAGGTGGGGTGACTTTGGGGTGGGATCATGGCCTGAGAAAGGGGAGAGGGTTCTTTGATAAATGGGGGAGCGGTAAGAAATGGATGTAAGGAATGAGCGAGCCTTGAAAAGAGCCGCCATAGTTGAGAAGTGGTGGGACGATAAGATAAAGAAAGAACTGAAGCAATATGTGGTGTTGAGGAAAGAACTTGGAGCAAGAGAATTCGATGAAGGAAAGGAGGAAGAGTTGCGGAAGATGAGAAGATAGGAAAGATTGGCTAGTCAAAGGCTAAGTGAGAGAGAAGTGCAGAGAGAAATAAGTCCTCAAGAGGGTGGACAAGAAGAAGAATATGTAGAAGCAAGAGAAGATCAAGCCGACATGGATCTTGTAGAAGAAAGAGAAGATTTAGCCCCGATACCAGGAAATATTGGGAGCCCGGTCGAAGAGACTGCTCCAGAGGATGAGAACGAGACCCCCCAGATCAAAGAAACCCGCCTAAAAGCCAGTGGAACCATCCCCGAATCACTCATCCCCCAAGTGTCTTCTATACTAGTGGTAAATTCTATGCTACCTTCTTATGTTATTCCTATTTCAATTATGTCAGTTAGCCAGTCACAGTCGGTGAGTACAAAATACTGGGAGGATATTTGGATCCCCTAGTAGATCGCAACTAGGACCATTAGGGTTTGATTTTATAGGAGCAGTATGATCAACAATGGCTGGAAATGCGAGAGGCTCAATCGCTTGATACCCAAAATTTGGGGGTAAAGGAGATGAGGATGTTGAGCAGCATTGGTTTTTGTGTGAAGCGATTTGGAGGTCCAGTGGGACTCTAGATGCAAATAAACTGGTTGAATTCCATACTACCTTGAGAGGTCATGCTCTCAAATGGTACATGAAGGATATTGAGCCAGAAGAAGTGCAAGGGCAGGCATTCACACTTGGCCAAGTTCGGACAAAATTCATAGCAGAGTTTAAGCTGCTTCAGTCAGAACAACAAGCTATTTCTGAGTTATGCGAGATTCAATAGAGGGAAGGAGAATCATCTTGGGAATATAGTCAGAAGTTTAAGGATGCCATTGGGAGGCTAGTGCATCCAATTCATGAAGATCACCAAAGAGAATGTTATATCTGGGGATTGCTACCCCTGACATGAATTCTGTTAACTCAACAACGGATAAACTCCTTAACAGATTTCTGCCTTGGAACAATTGATGAAGATTGAAGCCATGGCCAGATATACAGGGAGCCTAAGGGTGACCAAACCACTAGTAGATGCAAATTTAGCACAATTACAAGGACAAATATCGACAATGATAGAGAAGATTCAAGAATTGAGAATACCCTGACCAAGACAACTACAAGTTTTGTGTACTGGATGCTACACAGAGGGGCATCTAGTGAATGAATGTCCACATATGAGGGAATGGGACCTCCTCATAATCCGATGGCACCCTCATATGGACCCATGGGAGGAGTTGCACAAGTATCTACAAACTCACCATTCCATACCCCAACCCTGTATCATTCCTTTCCAGGTAATCAAACATCATCGTCAGCTGAGTATTGTGAGATTTATCGAATTCATGGGCATGCGCCAATGAAGTGCCCTATTATTCAAAAGTATTCTACAGTACTGAATATTGTACGTTGTGAGTTATACACATCTACCATGCATGCTACGAATCAATGTAGAGCGTTGGATGCACTTGTGGACAGATTGGATCGAACATAATTCAAGGTGAATGAAACCTCTCAAGGACTAGGAAGAGGCTGAGGAGGTGGGGTTGGAGGAGAATTCAGAGGAGGAATAACCATGGGAAGAGGACTAAGTATATGCTACAACTGTTATGAGCAAGGTCACATGGCTAGGGATTGTCCTCAACCGAGACAACCATGGTGCTCACACTAAGGACCAATGGGCATGCAACTGAAGATTTCCCAGAGCTAATTGTGAAATGGAAATATCGAGCACGTCAACGAGGAGCCAACTTCATTGGTTGAGAGATAAAGAGGGTCATCAAAGGATGTCTACCCAACATTAATATTGTTACTCGAGGAGGAGAAAAGACTGGCGCAGATGATGATAATCTACCTAAGATCCAGAAAGAAACACCTAAGGAGGACAGGTATGACCCTCTGAAACAAAAGTTATTCTTTAAAAATGCAATAGAAGTATTCCAGAGTATCCCTAGCCCTAAAATGGAAGAAAACCCCCTTCATTCTATCATTTATCCTATGATTGAGCAGTTCCCTACCTCACCCCCTACACCCTGAAACCTCGTAATCCCGATAAGACAACCTGAGCAGTCGTAAAATGTAGGTGACCTTTGGTTTCAGTTATTTTATGATATTCTTGGGAATGACCAGCTAACATAAAAGTTGCACAATGCACTGTATTTAGTCCTAGGAATAGAGGAATCCCCTGGAGATAGAATAATGACTAATCTTCCTGAGAAGAACACTCAGAGAGTGCAAAGAAGGAAAATACAGACTAGGAAAGAGTTTAGACTAGCAACCCAACTAGATGAGTTTGAGATTAAGGATGTTATGTTAGATCTAGGATATGATGTTAACATATTTCCTAAAAATATTTGGGAAGATTTAGGGAAACCCCAATTGATGTATTCCCCAATCCAATTGAGAATGGTCAAACAGTATTGTATTTTCCCAATAGGAAGGATGGAGAATGTGGATATAGATGTTGCAGGAGTAAGTATTGCATTTGATTTTGAGGTGATCGAATCATGGGGGATAGGGACCCTTATCCTGTGCTACTTGGTATTGATTGGGCTTATGATAACTATGTTGTTATTGACCTAAAGAGAGATACTATGACATTTGAAGTAGACGGAATAAAATTAGTTCAGCCCTTGCATCCGTATGTAGGCCCTCAGTACATGGAGCCAACATACAATAATATGGAAGGAGAGGATCTAGATCAGTTATACACAGTAACAACAGGGAGGAGAGCAGACTACATCAATCCTACGATCGATGGGTCATTAAGTTGGAGGAACATACAATCGACGGATGGAGATTTAGAACTAGCATTTGACAGTTGGCAACATGGTGCATATGAAATATTTTCAAGACGATGCACAACTATCAGAGTAACGTGATGGGTTGGAACCGAGGTCAGAGAAAATCCGACATACAATGGTACCTCAGACCTTGGTAGTTTTCTGGTTAGCATGGAAGAAAAGATAGCAGTAGATCAAAGGATTGTAGTTCTGTACTTAGCTCTAGAAGACACGCTTGCTAGGTGGTGGGATAGTCACAAGCAATAATTAAGAAATTGGAGGATGTGAAGCATGCTATCCAGTGTCGATTTCAAGACAAGGAGCAACTAAAATCAGAGATGTAGATGGATTTTCAAGTTGCGCAATTGTTCGATGGATAGTATGATCCTAAAACACATATCGAACAATGTGCAAGGCGGTGGCAAGTTGCGGGAGTACCATCTCACTTGTGGGTTCAAGTATTTCCCCATTCTCTAGGTCCGATACCGAAATCCTAGTACATCCATGAAGAGACCAGAAGACATGCCAACAATTGGAAAAATTTAGCAGCCCAATTTTGCAAGGACTTCGCTTTCACAAGTAAGTACCATGAGCTTAAGATAGTCCTGCAAAGAATTAAAGAAATGATTTTTACCAATGGTTGTAAGCGGAAATTAGACCTAGTGGTATGTGCAAAGCATAGTCAAGTGCTTCGATCCAACCTTCACTTGGGCATGGACAAGACACCCATAAAATGCTACAAAATCGAGAAGTATTTGGGACACCCTGATGAGTTAGAAGAACTGAGAAATTTAGCCATTGAAAAAACATAAGGGAGTAGAGAAATCTAGAACACATTGCCCAGTTAGACTGATGGCTCTTATAACCACCCATTGAAGTTGCATAAAGTTAACATAGGAACTGCTGAGCAACCCAAGACAGTTTTTGTAAGAGATTACTGGGATGAGAAAACCAGCCAGGAAATACCTAGCCTATTGTGGGAGTATGAGAACTTATTACCAAAGACATTTTCAGAGCTAAAAGGGATAAAAGGAGCTATGGGAGAGATGAAAATTGAACTAAAACCAGGATCAAAACCTGTAAGGCATAGACTATATCATCTTAACCCTAGGGTGAAGGAGAAGGTTAAGAGGGAAATAGACAAGATGCTTGAGGCTGGACTAATCTTTCTAGTTGAAGAAGCAGAGTGGGTTAGCCCCATAGTTATCCAAAGAAAGAAAGGTAAAGAGGACATTAGGATATGTGTAGACTATAGAAGCCTTAACTCTGCCTGTGTGCATGACCCTTTTCCCGCACCTTTTACTGATGAGGTGTTAGAATAGGTTGTGGGGAAAGAGACTTACTCATTTACAGATGGATTTTCGGGTATCACCAAGTGAGAATTACCGAAGAAGACAAAAAGGAGACCACATTCATAATAGAATGGGGGTCATTTGCATATAATGTGATGCCCTTCAGTTTAAAGAACGCACCTGCAGATTTTTCCTGAATTGTGATAACAGCCTTCCGAGAATGCATTCACAAATTTGAAGTTTATATGGATGATTGGATGGTGTGCAGTCTATTGAAAGAACATGTGGCGCTACTAAGGCTAATGTTTGATCGGTGTAGGGAGTTGCGGATATCTTTAAACCTCAAAAAGTGTATCTTTTGTGTGCCACATGGAAATATGTTAGGCCACATAGTATGCTGAGAAGGAGTGTTGGTAGACCCAACCAATGTTGCAGTTATTTTGAATATGCCGCCTCCTACGAGCGCTAAGAAGTTGTGCTCAACGTTGGGTCACACAGGGTACTATCGCAAGTTCATCAGAAGGTATGCGACCATTACTGCACCCCTGGAAAATCTACTTAGAAGTCTGAGTTGTTCTAGTGGACACCGGAGTGTGATCGAACGTTTGACATCCAGAAGGAAAATCTAAGCACAACACCTATTTTTATATTTCCAAATTGGGAAAAGGAATTTCATGTACATGTGGATGCATCAGGTATTTCCCTGGGAGCCATCTTAGCGCAAACAGGAGATGGAAATATGGATCATCCCATCTATTTTGCTAACAGGAAGCTATCGCAAACTGAACGCAACTATACAACCACAGAAAGGGAGGGTTTGGATATGATTTATGCTCTACAAAAGTTTAGACATTACTTGTTAGGTTCTCAATTTAAATTTTTACTTATCATTTTGCATTAAAATATCTATTTAACAAACCGATCTTCGAAGGAAGGATTTGTCGATGGTTGTTGTTGTTTGAGGAATTTTCATTTGAGGTGATCATCAAACCTAGAAGATGAAATGTGGGTCTAGATCACTTATCCAGATTGGAGTTAGGGGAGAGTGGCAGAGAAATCATTGATCAACTCCCAGATGCATACCTGTTCCGAGTTGAGGCAGTACCAGAATACCTAGAAGACATAGCAGTCTTCCTAAGTATAGGGGCCTACCGAGAAACGTACTCTGCAACTCAGAAACACTATATGGTGGTTCGAGCAGCAGACTATCAATTGATCAAGGGCCAATTATATAAGTTGGGCCTAGACAATATCCTCAAGAGTTGCGCTTTGGACCATGAAAGATGAGATATCCTCTGAGAGTGCCACAATGGATTTGCGGGAGGCCATGTCAAGGGAAAGGCCACTGCGCAGAAAGTACTCCAAGATGGAATATGGTGGGCCACACTCTTCAAAGATGAAAAGGAGTACGCTAGATCCTATGATGTGTGCCAGAGAGTAGGTAAGCCATCAAGACGAGACGAATTTCCTCTTCAGCCAGTTGGAGCTCTACAAGCATTCGAGAAATCGGTAGTTGATTTTATTGGACCGATCAACCCATCAACTAAGAACTCAAAGGCCATGTATATTATCACCACAACTGATTACCTAACATGATGGGTAGAGGTAGTATCTATTCAAGACTTCTCGACTGATACCGCTGCCAGGTTTATCTTTGAAAACATTATCACTCAGTTTGGATGTCCTAGGAGTCTGACTAGTGATCAAGGTGGTCATTTTATCAGTAGTAGAATAGCAAAGCTTACAACAAAGTTCTTAATCCAACATCATAAAAGAAACCCTTACCATCCACAAGCCAATGGAATAGTAGAGGCATTTAACAAGTTTCTAGAAAGGGGTTTGACGAAGGTTTGTTGCGCAAACAGGGAAGATTGGGATGACATAATCCCAATAGTTTTATAGTCTTACAGGATGACCATGAAGAAGCTCCACAAGTATACTCCATTTTAGCTAGTCTATGGGAAAGAGGTTGTGTTACCTAAAGAATTCATTACCCCCTAGTCTATACATTGCACAGGTTACACATATGTCAAAGGATGAATCAGTCGTGCATAGGGTTATGGAGTTGCAAGAACTTGATGAGACCAGGTTTTTAGCAGACTTTCATCAATCAGTTGAGAAATCCAGGCAGAAGAATTGGCACGACAAGAACATTAAGGCAAAAACATTTGTGCAAGGAGATAAGGTCCTACTTTATGATAGTCGATACCAGAAACATCCACTCAAGTTGTGCATGCATTGTTTGGGCCCATTTATAGTTGCGCAGATCTGAGTCCTGACACTCTGAAGCAGTCAAACTCGCACAACTGGATGGTATACTTCGACTAGGATGGGTGAATGGCACTCACCTAAAACCCTATATTTATCAAGACTGAGATAAAGGACTATTGCTCTAGTCCAAGGGAGCATGTATAGTAGTTAGATTTGAATTTCTACAATTTATTTAAATTCAGTTAATAAAGTCGGAGTGTGCATTGTTGCACCGTGACATGTATTTCATTTTTTCTGTCTAAGTATTACTTGGGTGCAAAACTGCTTACTCAGCAGCACAGGATCAGAAGAGCCACAAGTCCATTAAATGCAACCATTAAATATGACGAGGACCCCATTGTGGTCAGAGGGAGAGTGAATCTGAACGCAATCCTAGTCCATGTGTCACACGCACCTGGTCCAGTCATAGCCTTTATGATTGCTATAGTAACCCGTCTGAACTCTGTTAGACCATAAATTCGTGATACACAAAGATTCCATCGGTATTCATGCTAGGATTGTCAACCCTTCAAATGGAAAGTTTTGAAGTTGACCACGTCCCTGTCCAACTTGTTCAGTAAATGCTAGAATCCCCCAATAGATTTACCCTGTTAAACAGTCTCGTTGGACACCTCAGCTTCAGGTTGTGCCTATAGGAGTAATAATGAGTGGCCTAGGAGTAATGATAGAGCCCCCTAGCTGGCTTGACTATAAAGCTGAACAAACTTATCATAATACTTATTGGTTTCCATTTTGTATTTGATATTTCTAAAACTGTCATAGAGCCTGCAAATTCTCTCAGTCACGACCCCGAAGCCCATTACAGTCGGTATAAGTTTCTTAGCAGTCTAGAGCAGTGATGTTGAGAGCTACAAGAAGATGAAGTTCACTCTCCAAGGAAGCAGTTCCAAATGAGTTGTGTGATCCCTGGGTGGAGGTCGTGGGTGACCTCAAAGGGAAGGTTGAGCAAGTGAAGCTCCTCAACCTCGACCTGACAGACCAAGTGCTATTCCCACAAATGAACATTGATGTGTTCTAGAATGTGGATCCAGACGAGATGGGAGGGATGCAGTTTGTATAAAATCTGGAGTTTATCAACCTCTTTAACTCCACAATCATGAATCTTTGAGACTTTCCAGTCTTCGGCACTACCAGTGAGGTTGTGTGGTGTACCAAGTTCCTCATCATCTAGGTACATGACAGGGGTTGATGGCTCGACAGACAGTATCCCATTCACACAAAGGATATCCATAAACTCAAGGGCCTATCCATTGAAGGCAAAGACATTTCAAAAGGGTTCAAGGCCCTAGTAAACATGGGAAGAAGAAGGGAGAACCCATCTTGTATGAAATATTTCATACACAGAGAGGGGGGCGAACAACCAAGATTGACCCCATTTTACCAGAGATGGTCAAAATAACTTGCTATGTAATTGCTAGCAAGGTAATGAGGTCCTACTACAAAGGTGAGTGCACGCTGGATGACCTCTTAGTGGCACATTTTTGTGCCAACGAAGCATTGTTCAATTGGTGTAGCTACCTGCTGGAAGAACTCTCGGTAGTGTGTGAGGAAGCACGGGAGAAGGGAGGAACCTTCACCTATGGATACATGCTTGTTGCTTTCACCATGTTGAAGTGGACTCCACCCTCAGGAAGACCATTATCATCTATCCATTGAAGGTGAAGACGTTTCAAAAGGGATCCAAGGCCCCAGTAAACATGGGAAGAAGAAGGGAGAACCCAGCCTGTATGAAAGATTTCATACACAGAGAGGGGGGCACACAACCAATATTGAACCCATTTTACCATATACAGTCAGAAAAACTTGCTATGTAATTTCTAACAAGGTAATGAGGTCCTACTACAAAGGCGAGTGCACGTTGGATGCCCTCTCAGCGGTGGATTTTTGTGCCAACGGAGCAATGTTCAATTCATGTAGCTACTTGCTGGAAGAACTCCTGGTAGTGTGCGAGGAAGCGCAGGAGAAGGGAGAAACCTTCACCTATGGATACCTGCTTGTTGCGTTCTCCATGTTGAAGTGGATGCAACCCTCAGGAAGACTGTTATCACCAACAGATAAAAGTCAAATAGAAAATATGTTCGAGCCTTGGCACTCAAGGTCGGACTCGGAGAACACACCATTCAACAATGCATCGTTCTCAAAGTGGTACAATCGGATTCTTGACACAAATCATAGGTTGCACGTACCAGAGGATTTTCTCAACTTGAACACGAGGAATATTTCATTCGGGTTGAATTGGCACCATACGTTTGTTTGGCCCAGGCATGTCAAAACTGAATATTTTCACTCAGAGATGTTGTTGTTTTACCTAGATGAGGAGGCATTTGACAAGGAAGTAATGTCATGGCCAGGAGTGAAACACAACCTGTGCAAGTTTTGGATGCACTACCTTCTACCTATAGAGCTATTGAAGAAAAAGGGACATGACGCAGGGGTAAGACCGAGCTTGGGCCCAAAGGAGAAAAACAAAGATGCTCCAATGTATACTGACTCAGAGGAGGAGGAAGAAGAGACACAACCACTGGAACGCAAGAAGAGGACACTTCCCATGTTCTCGCAACTTCTAAAGAAAGATATGCTAACAGGTAAAGGTGTCAATGACATCCTTAACACAGCATTCATTGTACACCCTTTGGTCAAGAAACCCAGGACTGGGCTCTCCCTAGTGAAGACCATGAACCCTCATCCCATATCATCAACCATACCTTGTACTCGAGAAGCCACTTGAGTGGCCCAAAATATCATTGATATCCAAGATGACCTTGAGTCAGATACCACTGCATCCACCACCATCATCATCGAACAACCCCCATCACCCCCACAACCCCAATCTCCACCACAAGAAATGACCATCCAACCCCAAACCATTGAACTAGAGCCCATGCATTTGGACCCCACTAAATTACCTGAGAATATATTATAAATCACTGGCCTAACCCTTGAAGTCTTGAGCTAGTCAATTGTTCCATTTGTGCTAATCTAGGACACTTCGCCTTCGTCGGAGACTCATATTTTTCCCATACCACAAGACCCAAGCCCTCAGCGCCCTCTCTCAACAGTCAATTTTGAGAGTGCCATCCAAAGAGGTGGAACCACAGACACCGTGGTCCAAAAATAGGTGGAAGTACTAGAGTTTCAAAAGGAACTTGAATCAACATCAGGATAGAGTGCAACCTCATTGAAAGAAAAACTAGAGCTAGTACTCTAGAACCTAGAGTAGTGCGCAGAGCTAGTGTATATTTTCTTGGTGAAAGTAGAGGTACTCCCATTCCTTCCATCAATGATAAGAATGAGACTTGTGTAGCGGTTGCAAGGTCCATCTACGGGGGAGGAAGAGGTGGAGACACCATCAGAACACTCAATGGCTAGTGGAGTTCCACTGCAGGTCCGAGTACCCAGGGAGACCACTACTTCTTTCGGTGACCTCGCTCAATGGCCATCAATCCAGCTAATTGGGATTATTGGAGATTCAACTGATCAATTGTAGAAGAGTCTCCAACAGGTCGAACGTGATGTAGATTTTTTTGAGGAAGCACTCCATGCGCAAGCATGCCAGATGTAGAAGGAGTATGCAAACACTAGCAAATTTGGGTCATTTTGTGATGGCTATTTCGACACTCTTGCGATATTATGTCATGGATATTGTGATGAATATTGAGTCTCCCAAACTTCGCTTCAAGTGGCATGGCACATGCGATGAACCTGGCTTTTCATCGCAAGTGCGATGGCAATAGGAAAGTTGTCACGATTGTGACAAAAAATAAATAACGTCGCTAGAATGACTAAGTAAAGAAATCGTCAAAAGAGCGACCAACTAGGGAAATCATCGCAAGAGAGACCATAAAGAGAGCTCGTCGCACCCTTGAAAATATTGGCAAAGTAATGGAAAGTTTTGTGACGAAGTGGTTGTCGCAATTGCAACGAACGTAGGGTATATTGCGATGAAGTTGCAATACAATTTTCGTAATTTGTATAGCAAGTTCGTCACTAATGGAAAAGTTTGTTATGGAGGGTTTGTCGCAATTGAGAAGAAAGTGCGACGAAGTTGCAATACAATTTTCATGATTTGTATGGCAAGTTCGTCGGTAATGGAAAAGTTTGTTATGAAGGGTTTGTCGCAATTGCAGTGAAAGTGAGACGAAGTTGCAATACAATTTTCATACTTTCTATAGAAAGTTCATTGCAATATTTGTACATGTCATCACAATTGCGACGACAATAATTTATTTAAAAATATATATATAAATATATATTTTGAGCAATTTTCACCTGCATGCCTAATCCGTGTGATAAATTCATCTACAAATGTCTATGGTCTTGCTTCTACACACTTGCATTCTAGATTTTGTCGATTTCTAATCAAGTTCATGAATATGGTATTTCATCTATGTGTATAATTTGTCAAGTTCATTCTCACTGTACTAATTTTCCTTATGCAACATCATGCATCTAGTATTGACTTTTGTCAAGCATCTCTAATATGGATAGCCTTTTCTTAACTGACTCACAATGCCTTTTCCTCGAATGTCGAAAAATCTTTTACAATAACTTTTAGAAAATTTAAGAAAGAACCAAAGGTATTAAAACCCTATAACTTATAATAAGTTTCCCCTTGGTTTCCTTTTACCCATGGCCCAACGTACACTTTCATAGGTTGCTCAACATAAAATTTCTCAAACTATGAGTGTTCTTTCCCTAATACCACTATTGGTAAATTAAAGATACACAATTACAACATGAAAAAAAGATATGAGGAGAATATATCATTTATTGATGGAGTCATTGATATGATATGATTACATCATTTTATTTGTAAATATGGTAGTTGTTCTGCCTATTCACCCCTAACTGCCAATACTATCACTTAAGTTAAAGTTTAACCTAATTGGTGACTTAGCACAGATGACCTTTATTGCTTATCACTTTATTATATTATGACTATGCAATGTATTGATGAGTGTCAATTATTCTAACACACCATTATAACTTTTTACGATAGAAAAAAAGTAAACTAAATCATGTTACTATAGTGTTGAACTAGTGATGTAATCCTAAGTCAACTGACACGAAGACACGAGACACAGAGGACACAAGAATACGAGTATCTGATACAGACACGACAACCCTCGAAATCAGGACATGGGGCCGGACACGTTATATATATATATATATATATATATATATATATATATATATATATATATATATATATATATATATATATATATATATATATATATAAA
>ML780194.1:675578-690011 GCA_009831015.1 Picea engelmannii | reverse complement strand
TTTAATTCAGGCTAGATATATTTATCTTCATGTTATGCACAAGATTGGGCGGTGTGGGAATTAATTTGATAGCAGCTCATACTGTCATATTTTATGAAAGTGATTGGAATCCAAACTTGGATTTACAAGCCATGGACAAAGCACATCGGCTTGGACAAACTAAGGAGGTTAGTTAAAATTTCTTCATAAATTTTTGGGAACAGTATGAGATGTTTTCAATGTTGATGAGTTTAGAAACATATACACAAATAATGTAGTTATATCTCCCTCTAATATATTTTGACTCAGAAAACCAAAATGAAATACAAAATTTCAATTTCATAATTAAATCTGAAAAAAGAGCGAGGCATTTCTGGTCATGGAAATCCACCTTTCCTTCTGTCATTTCTAGGGCTAAGGTGCTTGACCTCTTTATCCTCTTTCCGCACCCTCTTTCTCCTCTGTTCACAACCTCTCTCTCCTGGTTTGTCTGAGCCCTAGTATTTATCCTCTCTCTGCGGATTCTTTCTCCATCTATGGCCGGTATGCTGTCACAACATATGACCAGTGCCCTTTACTGTTGTGGATGGGATATGGATCAACGTATATTGGGCACAGGGATATGACATATGTCCACGGGCGTGCATGGATGTGGGGGTATGGATCGCATGGTTGGGATATGCATACACAAATGGGCTTTGTTTTTGTTAAAAGGGTTTAAGGTTTTGTTTTTTATTTATTTTTTAATTTATATATTTATAATATATAATTTATATATTATAAATATATTATCAACATATGGGTGTGGGTTTTGTTATAATGTTTTATGTTTTGTTTTTTATTTATTTTTTAATATATATATATATATATATATTATAGTGGGTCTAATGGTTAAGAACATGTGTTTTCTCCTAAGAGGTCACAAGTTCAAATCTAGAGGGGGGTAGGGTATGTATACCTCCATAGACTTTACAAGTCAAATCATTGGGCGGAGGGGATCCCTTGTCCCACAAACAAGGGGGTCTCATACAACAATTTGGTGTTTATCTTGTTATTAGAGATAAATTTGAATAGGGATTTCATTTATCTTATTGATATTGACATCCTTTTGTATGAGATGGTCAATGACAATGGTTAGTGCGACCTAGAAGGAAGATTGAAAACATTATGGGTTAAAAACATTTGATCAATGCATTGTCATATAAGATGCATATCAATATAAATTTAGTTGATTTACCAAAAGAATGAATTTATGTATTTGCAAAAACTTTTTTATAAATATTTTTATTCACCAAATTTCATCTCATTTTTTAAATATATCTACCTTTCATTAATCTTGGTGTACTGGATAACAATCACAAACTAAACCCAATTAACACCCAAATTTATGTTGTTACCACTTATTAGTAATAGGTTTGTGTGCAAAGTGACCAAACACTCTTATAATAATCAGAGCAGGTTAGTGATTATTAAGTTGTTGCATGGAGGAGCCATCCTTCTATCTCACCAAGAGTCGTCCGTCAATCTACTGCGTGGAGAAGCCGTCCGTAAAACTCTGATTCATTGTGCATGGAGGAGGTTGCATATTCAATATGCTGAAGAATTTTTAAGGGGGTGCACTGCATTGAAGGATCATTGTTACTGTTAATCTACTGAAGAATTTGATGTTCACCAGAATTGCACGAGAGAGAAATTTGCCTCTGCGAATTTGATTATTGAATCGTTGCCAACGTTCACAAGGAATTTCTTGCAAATTGTCACATATTTTGACTGCCAGAGCTTAAGGGAGGGAACATATCGTTGTTTTTACATCCAATAGACCCTGAAAACTTCTGTCAAGAATCATTTGTTGTCTTATCTAGTGGTCACATTCTAGCCAGATCGCAGAATATTTGTTGTACCAGATCGCAGGAGATTCACTGTCAGGAAAGAGGAATAGGAGCCTGTCATGATCTGTTGTAAGATTAGGATTTTATCACATCATCTCGAACCTTCAATGAGTGCTAACCACTTGTGAATTTGAAAGAGCGTAAATTTGGGTCATAATACACCTACCTAACTCCATCATCCCTCAATTCAACATCGTGGGACAAAATCAATGAACATCACATCATTACCTATTTAAGACATCCTGAAAGATAATCATATCTCCATACACGACCAAGACAAGTTAATCAAATCTATCAAATTCATAAAGATATAAATATGCAAAAGTCACATACATCCTAAAATACCAAACTCGTGGTATAGGTAACAACCCACATAATGTGATGAACAACATATGAAAATGTTAATATCTCTCATGAACCTCAAAACCTATGGAAACTAAAACAACATGAGCTAGGTCAATTCCATATTTTTGACAAAATATTTATGCAAGAGTAACATCATGGTCAACACCCTCTATCTAATATAATTTAGTAACCTTGGCCCTATAGTGTATAACACTCACATCGGTTGTAATCTTAGAATTAATCACTAATTCCACAATAGGTTTTGGACCTGTCTCTATGGCATCCTACCATGAATTATATGCACATGCCTCCTCAATTATAGAAGGATAATCTAGCTTCTCACTAGAATTTACAGGTGCCACAATATCAACAAGTAACTCATAAAGAGCACCTTCTCTCACCCCTCTAGCAAAAGTCCTCAAACTAGATAAACTGATATCATTGATGGTGCAATGTTGTCCCTCAAATGAAACTCTCCAATGTACATATATCATACAACAAACTAAAAGAAAATTCTTCTTCAAACCAGGAACCAATAGAACATTAGTCAATAACATCACCTCAAGGCATCTAGAAGGAAATGGAGCCAAGTACTCTTCTCACAAGATAAGTAGCATAATCACCAAGTGTTGGGTATAAATTGAAGCAATAGTGTACACAATGTACTAATCTAATGGTTATGAATTAGATCCCAACAAAAATTGAAGTAGAACATGACAACCATATCCTAAATATGATTCACAAAGCTTCAAACCCTAGTATATTCATGTGACAAGAAAGAAAACCAAGAAATTACAACAATAGGCATGAACAAATAGTTTGAAATAATGCAAAGAATATCTCCATAACGAATAGAACTATCAAAGATATCACATAGGGAGTAGAATTTTTGAGTATGTGGCTCCAAAGCCTCCTTCTTGGGAGGGTTCGTGAATTCCTTGATGTGTATATATCCCCTCCTTGGTTGAGTGATTAAAACACAGAAAACACTATCAAGAGGAAGGAGTCCCAAAGATATCTAGTGTGGTTTTGGCCGCATGTACCTACTATGGCTGGATGGATGGATGGAATGACCTCAGGCCTTTATTTATAGGAAAAGTAGTGGTTAAAAACGCTTGACATGGTCATAAAATAGTTGTTAAATATGACAAAATCAAGGCTAGGAATATCAACTAGAGTTTAGAAATTTCCATTGATAAATACTTTCCCTTTCTGGAAAATTTGGGATGGGAACAATCAAAATTGTGATTTTGATGGGTCAATGTAGCTTTTGGGGGTACCTTCAACACGATGACACACATTTTAGGGCTATTATGTGCGCTAGCTTTAATGGGTCAAAATTAGGATTTTTCCTAGCGATGTTAGAGGTCTAGTGGAGGTGGGAAGTGAGGTGAAATGGATAGTAAACATGTTGATAATGGTAAATTTCAGCAAAAACGTGTGGAAATGTAACAATTGAGTAGTTTTTAGGTGATAACATACTTCCCCATGATGTGTGAGGTTAGGAGAAATTGTATGACCAAAATACATCACAATTTTATTTTCAATGCTCAGATAGGACCAAGGAGGGAGACAAGCATCCAAGGAAAGAGGACCACCTGCGGATGAACCATAGAGGACCACCTATCAACAACAAAGTAAAAAGGTGATAGGTGTACAAGATCCCAATAGGGACAAGTTAGGCATATCCATACTCATTAAGAAATCTCATAAAAATGATACAATGGTATGTGTGGCATAAGAGAGCAAAGTGAATGAGACAAAATGGGGTCTCAATATAGTACAACATGGGGATGGAAAATACGTGACAAAGTATAATATAGTGATATGAACAATCATACATAGAAATTCCTAGAACAATGGGGTCAGGTCCAACATAGAAGCATCATGACTTCAAATAATATGGATACATGGGAATTGACTCCCTACCCCAAGGGGTAGGGGGAAGGAATAAACCCGAGAAGCCCCGATGAACATGAAACAACCTGAGAAGCCCCACTAAATAGGAAAGGGGGTCTAAAGATCTCAAATGAGCCAAACATTCGTCTCTCTTGCGAAGACATCAAATGATTCTTGGATTCATTTCATATCTAGTTTATCAACTCGAAATCTCAATTTGATCCTTTGCAAGATAGTTGGACCTTCAGTCAAATACAAATATGAAACTTGGAATCATTAACATATCAACTAGAACATATGAAAAATAGGTTTTATGGTTTTCATGATGAATTGATGATGGAATAAAGTGGGTCTGTCAGTCAAATTTAAGTCCAGAAACCATCACATATCGTTAAGTCATGTGAATAGTCTATCCAGGTCAAATTTCAATGCATACAGATACAGTTTGAAAACATTTCAACGTTGGCCCCATTCACATGTCACTGTTGCCCACCTATGTTATCTTGTTGGTGTTGATTAAGAAATCAATGAAAAAGAGGGATTTTTCATCACAACTATGACGCCGATACATTTCTTATACATTAATGTAGAACCTAAAAGAAAAATGAAGAAATACTAACGAAAACCTAAAACTTGTGTCAACCAAATTGTGTACTTTGGAAGAAAATTAGGGTGTATGGTTTACATGATGAATTGATGATGGAAGAAAGAGGGTGTGTCAGTCAAACTTGAGTCCATAAACCCTCCCATATCATTAAGGCATGCCGATAGTCTATCCATGACAAATTTCAATGCCTACATAAATTGTTTGAAAAAATTTCAATGTTGGCCCCATTCACAGGTCATTGTTGTCGGTGCCTATTCCTCGTACAATTTTCATTCCTTGTTCTTTGTTTTGTGTTCCTCATTCCTTGTTCCTTGTTTCTCATTCCTTGACCATGGTGTAGTCCCCATGATCCCTTATTTTTGTATAAAACATACTAATGGCATAAAATGTCCCACACAAAGACCAAATTAATATCTGCTACATAAGTCTTTTGTCTTTTTTCAAGGACTATGTAACGAATCTCAATTCTAAGAAGATTCAAATAGGACCTAAGAACCTTAAGTTATTTCCTTAACCATGGATGACATAACACTATCATTCAATAGTAAAATTGTTACATTTCATTGTAAGGCATCATGTGTACTAAGGGCTTGAGCCACCAAAAAGAAAACATACCAAGAATATTTGTCTTATGAACAAGATATGGTATTATCCATTTTGAGGTTTGGCATAGAGATTGTTCTTATAGACTGCACTACATTGCACCATAATATAATCCCTACACTCCTTGAGAACCATGTAACACCATTCAAATTAGACACAATATTCTTGTGACGAATTAGCTATACTATCGACGAACTTTTTTCGTAGATAGTATAGCAAATTCATCGCAAGATTATTTACATTCATCTCTCTTGTGACGATATCAAATGATGGTTGGATTCATTTAATATTTGGTTTATCAATTTGAAATATCAATTTGATACTTTGAAAGCTCGCTGGACCTTCAGTCAAATACAAATATGAAACTTGGAATCATTAACATATCTACTAGAACATATGAAAAATAGGGTTTATGGTTTCCATGATGAATTGATGATGGAAAAAAGTGGGTGTGTCAGTCAAATTTGATTCCAGAAACTCTCCCATATCATTAAGTCATGTGAATAGTCTATCCAGGTCAAATTTCAATGCATACAGATACAGCTTGAAAACATTTCAACGTTGGCCCCATTCACATGTCACTGTTGCCTGCCTCTAGTATCTTGATGGTGTTGATTAAGAAATCAACGAAAAATAGGGATTTTTCATCACAAATATGATGTAGATACATTGTATATACATTAATGTAGAACCTGAAAGAAAAATGAAGAAAGACTGATGAAAACCTAAAACTTGCGTCAACAAAATTGTGTACTTTGAAAGAAAATTAGGGTTTATGGTTTACATGATGAATTGATGATGGAATAAAGTGGGTGTGTCAGTCAAATTTGAGTCTATAAAACCTCCCATATAGTTAAGGAATGACAATATTCTATCCATGAAAAATTTCAGTGCAAACAGAAACTATTTGAAAAAATTTCAACGTTGGCCCCATTCATAGGTCATTGTTGTCGATGTCTAGTCCTTGTACAATTTTCATTCCTTCTTCTTTGTTCTTTGTTCCTCGTTCCTTGTTCCTTGTTCCTCATTCCTTGACCATGGTGTAGTCCCCAAGATCCATTATTTTTGTACAAAACATACTAATGGCATAAAATGTCCCACACAAAGACCAAATTAATATCCGCTACATAAGTCTTTTGTCTTCTTTCAAGGACTATGTAACGAATCTCAATTGTAAGAAGATTTAAATAGGACCTAAGAAGCTTAAGTTATTTCCTTAACCATGGGTGAAATAACACTATCATTCAATAGTAAAAATGATACAATGGTATGTGTGGCATAAGGGAGCAAAGTGAATGAGACAAAATGGGGTCTCAATATAGTACAACATGGGGATGGAAAATACGTGACAAAGTATAATATAGTGATATGAACAATCATACATAGAAATTCCTAGAACAATGGGGTCAGGTCCAACATAGAAGCATCATGACTACAAATAATATGGATACATGGGAATTGACTCCCTACCCCAAGGGGGAGGGGGAAGGAATAAACCCGAGAAGCCCCGATGAACATGAAACAACCTGAGAAGCCCCACTAAATAGGAAAGGGGGTCCAAAGATCTCAAATGAGACAAACATTCGTCTCTCTTGCGAAGATATCAATTGATGCTTGGATTCATTTCATATCTGGTTTATCAACTTGACATCTCAATTTGATCCTTTGCAAGATAGTTGGACTTTCAGTCAAATACAAATATGAAACTTGGAATCATTAACATATCTACTAGAACATATGAAAAATAGGTTTTATGGTTTTCATGATGAATTGATGATGGAATAAAGTGGGTCTGTCAGTCAAATTTAAGTCCAGAAACCGTCACATATCGTTAAGGCATGTGAATAGTCTATCCAGGTCAAATTTCAATGCATACAGATACAGTTTGAAAACATTTCAACGTTGGCCCCATTCACATGTCATTGTTGCCCACCTCTGTTATCTTGATGGTGTTGATTAAGAAATCAATGAAAAACAGGGATTTTTCATCACAACTATGACGACAAGACATTGCTTATACATTAATGCAGAACCTCAAAGAAAAATGAAGAAAGACTAACAAAAACCTAAAACTTGTGTCAACCAAATTGTGTACTTTGGAATAAAATTAGGGTTTATGGTTTACATGATGAATTGATGATGGAAGAAAGTGGGTGTGTCAGTCAAATTTGAGTCCATAAACCCTCCCATATCATTAAGGCATGCCGATAGTCTATCCATGACAAATTTCAGTGCCTACATAAATTGTTTGAAAAAATTTCAATGTTGGCCCCATTCACAGGTCATTGTTATCGGTGCCTATTCCTCGTACAATTTTCGTTCCTTGTTCTTTGTTTTGTGTTCCTCATTCCTTTTTCCTTGTTCCTCATTCCTTGACCATGGTGTAGTCCCCAAGATCCCTTATTTTTGTATAAAACATACTAATGGCATAAAATGTCCCACACAAAGACCAAATTAATATCCGCTACATAAGTCTTTTGTCTTTTTTCAAGGACTATGTAACGAATCTCAATTCTAAGAAGATTCAAATAGGACCTAAGAAAATTAAGTTATTTAATTAACCATGGGTGACATAACACTATCATTCAATAGTAAAATTGGTACATTTCATTGTAAGGCATCATGTGTACTAAGGGCTTGAGCCACCAAAAAGAAAACACACCAAGAATATTTGTCTTATGAACAAGATATGGTATTATACATTTTGAGGTTTGGCATAGAGATTTTTCTTATAGAATGCACTACATTGCACCATAATATAATCCCTACACTCCTTGAGAACCATGTAACACCATTCAAATTATACACAATATTCTTGTGACGAATTAGCTATACTATCGACGAACTTTTTTCGTAGATAGTATAGCAAACTCATCGCAAGATTATTTACATTCATCTCTCTTGTGACGATATCAAATGATGGTTGGATTCATATAATATTTGGTTTATCAACTTGAAATATCAATTTGATACTTTGAAAGCTAGCTGGACCTTCAGTCAAATACAAATATGAAACTTGGAATCATTAACATATCTACTAGAACATATGAAAAATAGGGTTTATGGTTTCCATGATGAATTGATGATGGAAAAAAGTGGGTGTGTCATTCAAATTTGATTCCAGAAACCCTCCCATATCGTTAAGGCATGTGAATAGTCTATCCAGGTCAAATTTCAATGCATACAGATATAGGTTGAAAACGTTTCAACGTTGGCCCCATTCACATGTCATTGTTGCCTGCCTCTAGTATCTTGATGGTGTTGATTAAGAAATCAACAAAAAATAGGGATTTTTCATCACAAATATGACATAGATACATTGTATATACATTAATGTAGAACCTGAAAGAAAAATGAAGAAAGACTGATGAAAACCTAAAACTTGCATCAACAAAATTGTGTACTTTGAAAGAAAATTAGGGTTTATGGTTTACATGATGAATTGATGATGGAAGAAAGTGGGTGTGTTAGTCAAATTTGAGTCTAGAAAACCTCCCATATAGTTAAGGAATGACAATAGTCTATCCATGAAAAATTTCAGTGCAAACAGAAACTATTTGAAAAAATTTCAACGTTGGCCCCATTCATAGGTCATTGTTGTCGATGTCTAGTCCTTGTACAATTTTCATTCCTTCTTCTTTGTTCTGTGTTCCTCGTTCCTTGTTCCTTGTTCCTCATTCCTTGACCATGGTGTAGTCCCCAAGATCCATTATTTTTGTACAAAACATACTAATGGCATAAAATGTCCCACACAAAGACCAAATTAATATCCGCTACATAAGTCTTTTGTCTTGTTTCAAGGACTATGTAACGAATCTCAATTGTAAGAAGATTTAAATAGGACCTAAGAAGATTAAGTTATTTCCTTAACCATGGGTGACATAACACTATCATTCAATATTAAAAATGATACAATGGTATGTGTGGCATAAGGGAGCAAAGTGAATGAGACAAAATGGGGTCTCAATATAGTACAACATGGGGATGGAAAATACGTGACAAAGTATAATATAGTGATATGAACAATCATACATAGAAATTCCTAGAACAATGGGGTCAGGTCCAACATAGAAGCATCATGAGTGCAAATAATATGGATACATGGGAATTGACTCCCTACCCCAAGGGGGAGGGGGAAGGAATAAACCCGAGAAGCCCCAATGAACATGAAACAACATGAGAAGCCCCACTAAATAGGAAAGGGAGTCTAAAGATCTCAAATGAGCCAAACAATCTTCTCTCTTGTGAAGATATCAAATGATGCTTGGATTCATTTCATATCTGGTTTATCAACTTGAAATCTCAATTTGATCCTTTGCAAGATAGTTGGACCTTCAGTCAAATACAAATATGAAACTTGGAATCATTAACATATCTACTAGAACATATGAAAAATAGGTTTTATGGTTTTCATGATGAATTGATGATGGAATAAAGTGGGTCTGCCAGTCAAATTTAAGTCCAGAAACCATCACATATTGTTAAGGCATGTGAATAGTCTATCCAGGTCAAATTTCAATGCATACAGATACAGTTTGAAAACATTTCAACGTTGGCCCCATTCACATGTCACTGTTGCCCACCTCTGTTATCTTGATGGTGTTGATTAAGAAATCAATGAAAAAGAGGGATTTTTCATCACAACTATGACGCCGATACATTTCTTATACATTAATGTAGAACCTCAAAGAAAAATGAAGAAAGACTAACGAAAACTTAAAACTTGTGTCAACCAAATTGTGTACTTTGGAAGAAAATTAGGGTTTATGGTTTACATGATGAATTGATGATGGAAGAAAGTGGGTGTGTCAGTAAAATTTGAGTCCATAAACCTTCCCATATCATAAAGGCATGCCGATAGTCTATCCATGACAAATTTCAGTGCCTACATAAATTGTTTGAAAAAATTTCAATGTTGGCCCCATTCACAGGTCATTGTTGTCGGTGCCTATTCCTCGTACAATTTTCGTTCCTTGTTATTTGTTTTGTGTTCCGCATTACTTGTTCCTTGTTCCTCTTTCCTTGACCATGGTTTAGTCCCCAATATCCCTTATTTTTGTATAAAACATACTAATGGCATAAAATGTCCCACACAAAGACCAAATTAATATCCGCTACATAAGTCTTTTGTCTTTTTTCAAGGACTATGTAACGAATCTCAATTCTAAGAAGATTCAAATAGGACCTAAGAACCTTAAGTTATTTCCTTAACCATGGGTGACATAACACTATCATTCAATAGTAAAATTGTTACATTTCATTGTAAGGCATCATGTGTACTAAGGGCTTGAGCCACCAAAAAGAAAACATACCAAGAATAATTGTCTTATGAACAAGATATGGTATTATCCATTTTGAGGTTTGGCATAGAGATTGTTATTATAGAATGCACTACATTGCACCATAATATAATCCCTACACTCCTTGAGAACCATGTAACACCATTCAAATTAGACACAATAGTCTTATGACGAAGTAGCTATACTATCGACGAACTTTTTTCGTAGATAGTATAGCAAATTCATCGCAAGATTATTTACATTCATCTCTCTTGTGACAATATCAAATGATGGTTGGATTCATTTAATATTTGGTTTATCAACTTGAAATATCAATTTGATACTTTGAAAGCTAGCTAGACCTTCAGTCAAATACAAATATGAAACTTGGAATCATTAACATATCTACTAGAACATATGAAAAATAGGGTTTATGGTTTCCATGATGAATTGATGATGGAAAAAAGTGGGTGTGTTAGTCAAATTTGATTCCAAAAACCCTCCCATATCGTTAAGAAATGTGATTAGTCTATCCAGGTCAAATTTCAATGCATATAGATACAGCTTGAAAACATTTCAACGTTGGCCCCATTCACATGTCACTGTTGCCTGCCTCTAGTATCTTGATGGTGTTGATTAAGAAATCAACGAAAAATAGGGATTTTTCATCACAAATATGACGTATATACATTGTATATACATTAATGTAGAACCTAAAAGAAAAATGAAGAAAGACAGATGAAAACCTAAAACTTGCGTCAACAAAATTGTGTACTTTGAAAGAAAATTAGGGTTTATGGTTTACATGATGAATTGATGATGGAAGAAAGTGGGTGTGTCAGTCAAATTTGAGTCCAGAAAACCTCCCATATAGTTAAGGAATGACAATAGTCTATCCATGAAAAATTTCAGTGCAAACAGAAACTATTTAAAAAAATTTCAACGTTGGCCCCATTCATAGGTCATTGTTGTCGATGTCTAGTCCTTGTACAATTTCCATTCCTTCTTCTTTGTTCTGTGTTCCTCGTTCCTTGTTCCTTGTTCCTCATTCCTTTACCATGGTGTAGTCCCAAATATCCATTATTTTTGTACAAAACATACTAATGGCATAAAATGTCCCACACAAAGACCAAATTAATATCCACTACATAAGTCTTTTGTCTTCTTTCAAGGACTATGTAACGAATCTCAATTGTAAGAAGATTTAAATAGGACCTAAGAAGCTTAAGTTATTTCCTTAACCATGGGTGACATAACACTATCAATCAATAGTAAAATTGTTACATTTCATTGTAATGCATCATGTGTACTGAGGGCTTGAGCCACCACAAAGGAAACATACCAAGAATATTTGTCTTATGAACAAGATATGGTACTATCCATTTTGAGTTTTGGCATAGAGATTGTTCTTATGGAATACACTACATTGCACCATAATATAATCCCTGCACTCCTTTCAAACTATGTAACACCATTCAAATTAGACACAATATTCTTGTGACGAATTAGCTATACTATCGACAAACCTTTTTTCGTCAATAGTATAGCAAATTCGTCGCAAGATTATTTGCATTTGCATCTCTTGTGAAGATATCAAATGATGCTTGGATTCATTTCATATTTTGTTTATCAACTTGAAATCTCAATTTGATACTTTGCAAGCTAGCTGAACCTTCAGTCAAATACAAATATGAAACTTGGAATCATTAACATATCTACTAGAACATATGAAAAATAGGGTTTATGGTTTCCATGATCAATTGATGATGGAAAAAAGTGGGTGTGTCAGTCAAATTTGAGTCCATAAACCCACCCATTTCATTAAGGCATGTGAATAGTCTATCCAAGCCAAACTTCAATGCATACATATACAGTTTGAAAACATTTCAACGTTGGCCCCATTCACATGTCACTGTTGCCTGCCTCTAGTTTCTTGATGGTGTTGATTAAGAAATCAATGAAAAAGAGGGATTTTTCATCACAACAATGACGTAGATACATTGTATATCCATTAATGTAGAACCTGAAAAAAAATGAAGAAAGACTGACGAAAACCTAAAACTTGCATCAACCAAATTGTGTACTTTGAAAGAAAATTAGGGTTTATGGTTTACATGATGAATTGATGATCGAAGAAAGTGGGTGTGTCCATCAAATTTGAGTCCAGAAACCCTCCCATATCGTTAAGCCATGATAATAGTCTATCCATAATAAATTTTAGTGCATACAAAAACTGTTTGAAAAATTTCAATGTTGGTCCCATTCACAGGTCACTGTTGTCAATGTCTAGTCCTCGTACAATTTTCGTTCCTTGTTCTTTGTTGTGTGTTCCTGGTTCCTAGTTCCTAGTTTCTTATTCCTCATTCCTTGACCATACTATAGTCCCCAAGATCCATTATTTTTGTACAAAACATACTAATGGCATAAAATGTCCCACACAAAGACCAAATTAATATTTGCTACATAAGTCTTTTGTCTTTTTTCAACGACTATGTAACGAATCTAAATTCTAAGAAGATTCAAATAGGACCTAAGAACCTTAAGTTATTTTCTTAAAAATGGGTGACATAACACTATCATTCAATAGTAAAATTGTTACATTTCATTGTAAGGCATCATGTGTACTGAGGGCTTGAGACACCACAAAGGAAACATACCAAGAATATTTGTCTTATGAACAAGATATGGTACTATCCATTTTAAGGTTTGGCATAGAGATTGTTCTTATAGACTAAACTACGTTGCACCATAATATAAGCCCTACACTCATTGTAAAACATGTAACACCATTCAAATTAGACACAATATTCTTGCGATGAATTAATTATACTATCGACGAACTTTTTTCGTCGATAGTATAGCAAATTCATCGCAAGATTATTTACATTTGTCTCTCTTGCGAGGATATCAAATGATTCTTGGATTCATTTCATATCTGGTTTATCAACTTGAAATCTCAATTTGATACTTTGCAAGTTAGCTAGACCTTTAGTGAAATACAAATATGAAACTTGGAATCATTAACATATCTACTAGAACATATGAAAAATAGGGTTTATCGTTTCCATGATGAATTGATGATGGAAGAAAGTGGGTGTGTCAGTCAAATTTGAATCCAGAAACCCTCCCATATCATTAAGGCATGCAAATAGTCTATCCAGGTCAAATTTCAATGCATACAGATAGAGTTTGAAAACATTTCAACGTTGGCCCCATTCACATCTCACAGTAGCCCGCCTCTAGTATCTTGATGGTGTTGATTAAGAAATCAACAAAAAAGAGGGATTTTTCATCACAACTATGATGTAGATACATTGTATATACATTAATCTATAACTTGAAATAAAAATGAAGAAAGACTAACGAAAACCTAAAACTTGCGTCAACCAAATTGTGTAGTTTGAAAGAAAATTAGGGTTTATGGTTTACATGATGAATTGATGATGGAAAAAAGTGGGTGTGTCAGTCAAATTTGCGTCCAGAAATCCTCCCATATCGTTAAGGCATTCCAATAGTCTATCCATGACAAATTTCAGTGCATACAGAAACTGTTTGAAAAAATTTCAACGTTGGCCCCATTCACAGGTCACTATTGTCGGTGTCTAGTCCTCGTACAATTTTCGTTCCTTGTTCCTTGTTCTTTGTTCTGTGTTCCTTGTTCGTCTTTCCTTGTTCATTTTTCCTCATTACTTGACCATGGTGTAGTCCCCAACATCCATCATTTTTGTACAAAACATACTAATGGCATAAAATGTCCCACACAAAGACCAAATTAATATCCACTACATAAGTCTTTTGTCTTTTTTCAACGACTATGTAACAAATATCAATT
>ML780194.1:635859-659010 GCA_009831015.1 Picea engelmannii | reverse complement strand
ATTAGTTGTAATTATACCTCCTAGTCTCCTATATATACCAAGGAGACATTTTCATTTTGAATCATCTTGTACTTGAACATTTAAGTGGGATAAAAGGAGGTTTCCCCCTCAAAGAGGCTTATTATTTGAAATTATCTCTTTTTCAAGGCGTTGAGTACTTTTCTTGAGGTTTTTCTATGCTATATTGATGTTTGGTTCTTAACATCACCTCCTTCTCTTCCCTGGAATGGAGGATACTCAAATTCACCTCCTTATGCACTATAGTCTAGAAAAAAATTTAGTCTACATCTAATCTATTATCTTCCTGATTGCCTAAATCTATAGCTAGCATGTTCTTCTTCTCATAAACCTTCTTGCGATTCTTTGGATTCAACTCTAGATGTAGATTCCAACACTTATCTCATGTGTGACCATTAATATTATGATGGTTATAGTGATTGGTTGTATTTTTTCACTGATGTGCAGTGGTTTTGGTCTTCTTGTTATTTCCTTTCCACCTTGTTTTTCCCTCCTTAGAGGCATCACGGTGGTATTTCTACTTGGAACCACTTGGTTGTCCTTTATTCTTACCCATATTCTCCAAATATTGTCTTTGCACATAGGCCTCATCAACTATATAAAGTTTATAAAGCATCACTTGCCTTCGTAAATTATTGTGTATATCACCCAAATACTTGGTGAGTACATCTGGGTTCTTGGGATATATACGCAACATAATAGCCATTTTTTTGAACTCAATGGTGCATTGTTGGACACTCTACTCTGAATTTTCCCAAAAGTAATGCCAATGGATCCATTTCTCCTCTTCATACCCAATAGGGTAGAACTCATACTTAAGAAGGTTTTCTAGTTACTAGGGAATCACCCTTTGGCCTAAGTGTCTTCATTTGAATTTCCCACTAAGTTTGGAAATGTCCCTTTAACTTCTATTGGGAAAATGAGATATTTTTCTATTCTCCTATGTTATGAACACTCAAATAAACTTCTAATTATTGCAACCATTGATTTAAATTAACAACATCGATATCACCTTGGTAGGGTTTGATGTCTGCTTTCGCTTCCACTTTAAATAGAGATTGTGAAGAAGTGATGGAACTAGAACTCGATCTCTCTTACTCTGGCTATCTTTTTACTCCTTTTATTTGTTTTTTATTATATCAATATTTTTTTCTAATCCAAATTCTAATTTAGAGATACCAAACTCCTTTAAAGGTCTAAACTCGTTCTCTAGAGCTGCTATGAGAATGACCATGTTACAAGAGATGTCAAGGACTTGTGCTTCGAGTGTGGAAAATATCTACTCTAACTCATCCCCTGGATTATAATTATGATACTCATCTACCATGGTTAGGGTTTTGACACTTCTTTCTTGTGCCACTTCCTCGATCCTGCAAATTTTCACAAATCCATAAAAAAAGCTACTTTGATACCAATATCATCTATAAAAATGCAATGGATATTCCACCAGAACAATTCATCACAACAAATCTAACAATATTTTGAATTAGTTTATTATGTAGTGTTTTACTTTAGATTTTTATTTAATGTTACTAGTTCAATGCATGAAAATATTGAATAACAAAAACTAAAAAGAAAGAATCAAAGAAAATAACACACCATCCACACAATGAACACAAGATGTAACCTGGAAAAACCTAATACAAAAATAACCTAGCTAGAAGTTGAGACCTATGCTCTACTCTTTTCTTCTCAATTATGAAATGCAAATACAAAGAAAGGGCTACTCGCTATGGATTTGTCATGGACATTGTGGCCAATATGGATGCTACAAGATCATCTTCTTCCTCTGTTACGATTTTCTATCCCATTCCTAGATGCTTTGTCAACTATGGAACAAAAACAATACAATAAGAATAAATCTCCTTCCTTTCCTAGTGGCCTAATATTTAACACATCTTGATATCTGTCTAGGGTTAGGTTTAGGGTTTTTGCATGCCTCAAGCCCCAATTAATGTTAGTGTTTTAGAACCTCTAGAATATTATTGAAATTCCACGTGTGACTAGATCCACACGTGTGAGTAATGTGATATGACATGCCATCCACTCAGTATCATGGTGTTCAACAGGACATGCCAACTTGTAAGAGGCTTAACTTCCACATATGAACCCAATTGAGGTGATTTCTGTGTTGTTGGAAATATTTAGATGTGTAGAACAACATTAAGAGGCTCGGTTCTTTTCGGAAAGTTTTGACCTCAAAAATAGTCATTTAAAGCCTCAAATGGTCTCTAGATAGTTCTAGAATCCAAATCACCAACGTGGGACCTACCCATAAATGGGCCCTACTAGCCAATAGCTCAAAATTTTCCACCCAAAAAGTACCAAAATAGATGAAAAATAATATAATGATCCATTTTGGATCATTGGTGGTAACTTAAGAGTAATTAATGGTAATTAGGGGTTACTAAGGGGTCAATTATGGGCTAATTAGAGTTAAATAAAGGGTAATTAGGGATAATTAGTGGTAATCAAGGGTCAATTATGGGGTAACTAGGGGTGAATTAGGGGTATTTAATGGTAATTGGGGGTTAATTATGGGTAAGTAGGGTTCATTTAGGGATAATTACAGTCTAATAAGGGGTTAGTTATGAGGTAATTGTGGGTCATTTAGGGGTAGTTTGGGGTCAATTATGGGTAATTAAAGGTCATTTAGGGGTAATTAGTACACAAATATGGGAATTTAAGGGTCATTTAGGAGTAAGTAACGATAATTAGGATCAATTAGGTGTTAACAAGGGGTCATTTTGAAGTCCCCGAGGTGTAGGACAGTCGGTGACGGAGTGTGTTCTTAAGCCACTCCTTGTTGTTAAAGTCACCGATTCAAAACCTGCGGGGACAAAAAATCCAACCATGTTAAGGGTTGGTGTGGCTCAGGCTAGGTGTGATCCCTGGGTGATTTTGATGGCTTAGATTCCCTAAGTCATGGTTTCTCAAGCCATAGGCTAATCCCACAGGTCACGGATAAATTAGCAAACAAAAAAAAGGGGGGTCATTTTGAAGAAAATGGGGCTAATTACAAGAAATTAGTGGTAAATTAGGGATAAGTAGGGGTCAATTATGGGATAATTTGGGGTTAATTTGGGGCCACTATGGGTAATTAGGGGTTAATTATGTGTTACTAGGGTAAATTAGGGTCGAGTAGAGGTCAATTAGGGGTAATTAGGGTCCATTTGTAGCTAAATGGGGTTAAACAGTTTGAAGAGAGATTAAAATGAAGGTCATGTTAAAAATCTATGCAAAAGATATATTCACTTTCAAATGGTATCATTTTTTATTTCCCCTTTATTTATTCCAATTTTAGGAATAGATCAATGTTGAATCATGAAAATCGCATAATAAAAAAATTGTAGATTTCTATCCTCTCTTTCCAATGGTTTAAAGAGTGCTGAAAATGGTGATTAGAGTGAAACATTGTGGTAAATTTATCGAAGAAAAATACTAAAGGATACATTTTGGAAGTGAAAAAAACAATTTATTATGATATTAGTGAATTAATCCTCAAATTGTGACAATCTCTCTCGTGTAGGTTAAAGATTCCTTGTGTAGACCTTATGTGGTGGTTTAGGGTATTGTACATCAGTCATGATCCCTAGAGGCAATTAGTATGGCCCTAGACCTTGGACCATGGTTTGGGTGATTAGAAACATCAATAAAATGTAATAAAAATGTGACATTTTATTGAGTCATTACAATTAGAATCATAAGAAAATAGGGGTAATGTTGGGAATTGCAAAAGTGAGCTTTATTTCTAAACAAACTTGTGAATATAAGCCTTAACATATATTGTTCTTTGATATGTGAGTGTGAAAGTAATAAAGGAGAGAAAAAAACAATCACATAATGATGCAAAATTATAGAGGCCATCAAATTGAACCATGAGGAAAAAACTAACCAAAAAGTGGCTTGGTGGTAAATGAACCACAAATCACTATACAAGCAGTATATAAAAATAATACTAATTTAATGATATGAAAAATATCTACAAGCTAATACTCTCTAATGACTAGAACTAAATATTTATAACTAGGGAGTGCTCCCATGAGCCAAATTGTTCATGTAACTTGGCTAAGTAGAGCCAATACAAAAGGAAAAGGTACTTCTCGAACTGATTGATAATTCTGACTATTTATGCTCAACATGTCCATTACCAAACATTGTCAAATGAGGATTCTACTTTAAATTTTAATTTTTTAAATTTAAGATAATGAAATTAAAACATAAGTTATAAGGTAAATAGCAACATTAACTTTAAGAAATTAGTGCTAAAAGTTAAATACAAATATAAAGAAAATGTAGTAAGTGTATGGAAAAGGCTCAAAGGTGATAGTTTATAACCACTTCCATTATATTTGGTGACGGTTGGTGACCATAGTCATTAGGTCAATGTATTTTGTGATGGTTAGTGGCCATAGCCATTAGATCAAGATCTTTGGTGATGTTTAATGACCATTACCATCATTATGAGGGAGTTTTTGATGATGAGCATTAGGGAAATATCACCAAGTTTAGTTACAAAAATAGGAATTGGTGATGAATTTATATATATTGTCACTAATTGTTTTTATAAAGCATGAATTGATGAAAATAATAAAAGGCTTATTATTGTTTTAGTTACCAAATCCATTTATAGTGACAATATTTTAATAATTGTTGCCAAAACTATTTATGGTTTTTGTGTTGAAATTATGCTTATACTAAGGGGTTGAATAAATATAAGATACTTTTTACTTTACTTAACCATTCATTATTCGAGAAACAATAATCACATATAAACTCAAATCACAATGAATAAAGTTTAACATGGAAACTCAATCTAGAGAAAATCATAAACTTATGTTTATAAATGTCTGTAGGCACCAACCTATTGATGAAAATATTGTAGGCACCAACCTATTGGAGACACAATAACTGAACACCAACTCGATAAGAGATAGGCACCAACCTACTGAAGAAAACAATCTCCTCAAATGAGAACCAACCTACTGGAGACGCCAATCTCCTCAACTGGGCACCAACTCAATAAGATATTTGTAGAAACCAATCCAATATCTTCATACACAGAGTAATTTCGACTTCACCTTATGCTTCATTCCATATACAATCCTTCTAACCCTAGTAATCCTCATCGTATCATTCACAGAATGTAATCATTAACGACAACATCCACTGACGATAACATGCATTGATAGCAACATGCACTAATGAAAACGTCCACTGATGGAAACATCCACTAACAAAAACATCCACTAATGAAAACATCACAACCTCAAGAAAATGCACATGACAACATCATAGACCTTCAGTCCTTCATAACAGACCTTGAGAACAAGAAATAGCCCAAGAAAATCCATTAGACTTCTCTTACACACTATAAAGACACCCCAACACCTTTATCACACCTCAAATCACTTATGTGCACCTCAAACTTGATCTCTTTATTAGTTTCTCTCCAAATGCAAAAATCTATCTTGTATTTATAGTAATTTTTTCCCGACTTTTAGGGTTGGCCTGTAAATACTAGTTGATCTGACCTCAATTTTCTGGCTGGGATGTCGAATGAAAAAAATCATATCTCTTCATTCCTAAGGTGTTATAGAGAATGCCATGTACCATTGGAAAGGTCTCAGAATAAGGTTTCCAACCATATAAATTTTGATCCCATTCTATCTAGGTATGTAGGGTAAAACTACCTTCAAATATAGGGTATCTAAACTTACCATCAAAAATCCAAAAGCAATCATTTCATGTGTTTTGAACATCCATTGCCATTGTACCTTTGGTTCCCTTTATTTTGAGCATAAAGTGCAAGTCCACATTCTTCCTTCTTCGGTTCTTCTTGCTTCCTTTTCCACACTCTAGTGTATTCTTCTATGCTTGGTAAGAACATGTTCTTCCTATTTTGTTCAGGAGACTTTATTATGCTCTGCTTCTAGAGTCACGTTCTATGTTCCTGTAGTTATTGAACTTATAACATTCAATATCATGTAGAGGAGAAAATGAATTGTAGTTTATGTTAGAAAACCCATGAGAACTTCTGGTTTTGTTTCTCACATAATCATCCTTTTAGGTTTTGTAAAAACCTCTATTTTTGTCTCTTGTATGATCACTTCTTGCATAAGCTCTACAATCTATTGCTTTATGACCAAAATTATTGCAAGCAAAACAATATCCAAGAAATAGATTTTGGTATTGGTATGTGAAAGGTCTTCCTGGTGGAATAGCTCTTCTGAACTCATTCTTGTGGGAAGAATTAGGTTTCTTTTGGTCATTATTTCCTTTCCTTTCCTTCGATAATATTGGCATATATTTCATGATTTTCTTCATTTTCATGTTCTGATGACTTTGTGACCTTAGTGCTTGCATATCCCTCGAGGATATTTTGTTTTTCATCGTAGCCAAGACCTATCTTGATAAATGGTGAACTTTGGCAACTGATAATATCATCTAATATTTCAATACTCTTTCTAAGCTTCAATATTCTATTCAACTAACCAATTGTTTTCTCTATTTCCTTTCTTAAGGAAACAATTTCATCCTCTAACTTCTCGCAATTTTCTTCATTTTCTTTTAGCTAGCTTCTCACCACTTCTTCTATCCATTTTGCCTCTTCTAGTTGAATCTTTAGGATGATAATTATTTTTTTTGTTTCATAAATATCATGATCCTTCTTTCCATATTTCTGCAATTTCTCTTTCTACTTTTTAACCTTTCCCTTGAGTCTTTCTATTTCTTCTAAGGCACTAACAAGTTCTTCTTCAAGATTCACTTTCCCATCCATGTATTCCTCTTCTGAATATGATTTTTATTTATGATTGTATTCATTTTCTTTATCAGTAGAATTTATATCAATGGATATGAAGATGAATTCTTCTTGACCAACCATGTGTGCTCTTGAGATCTACGTTTGAGTGGTTAGACTATTTCCAAAGGAACCTTCTCTGACACCCATTGTTGAACTTATGTGAATCAATATACTATATTTTTTAATTTATTTAACCATTCATCAATAATTCATTAGCCAAGAAACAATAGTCACATATAAACTCAAATCATAATGCATAGAATTTAACATGGAAACCCAATCGAGAGAAAACCGTAAACTTATCTTTATAAATTTCTATAGGAACCAATATATTGTTACAAAGATTGTACACACCAACCTACTGGAGACACCAATCTCCTTAACTGAGCACCAAATCAACAAGATGTAGACACCAACCTCCTAGAGACACCAATCTCCTCAATTGAGCACCAACTCAACAAGATGTAGGCACCAACCTACTGGAGACACAAATCTCCTCAACTCGGCACAAACTCAATAAGATATGTGTAGAAACCAATCCAATATAGTCATACACAAAGTACTTTTGACTGCACCTGCATTCTTCATTCCACAAACGATCCTTCAAACCCTATCAATCCTCATAGAATCATTCCAAAAATGTAATCACTGACGACAACATGCATTGATGAAAACATGCACTGATGACAACATCCACTGACGACAAAATCCATTGACAACAACATCCACTAACAAAAAAATCCACTAAAGAAAACATCCACTGACAAAAACATCACAACCTCAAAATAATGCACACGGTAGCATCAAAGACCTCCATTCATTCATAGCACACCTTGAGAACAAGAAAGACCCCAAGAAAATCCCTTAGACTTCTCTTGTACACCATAAATACACCGTAGAACCTTTAGTGCACCTTAGATCACTTCTATGCACCTAAGACTTGATTGCCTGCTTATTTTCTCTCCAAATGCAAAAATATATCATGTATTTATAGTAATTATATTCCCACTTTTAGGGCCAACCTATAAAGACTGGTTTAGCCGACCTCAATTTTCTGGCTGGGTTGTTAGACGAAAAAATTCATATCTCCTCATTCCTATGGAGTTAGAAGGAATTCCATATACGTTGGAAAGGCCTCAAAATAATATTTCCAACCATATAACTCATGATCCCATTTGAGATAGGTATGTAGGGTAAACATTCATTCAAATATAGGGTATCCAAACTGACCATCAAAAATCCAATAGTAATACTCTCAATAATCTCCATCTTACAATCTTTGTCTTGGACATATGTAGGATTGTAATATTTATCTTGGACATCTCTAGGCTCCCCTTGTCTTTGACGTCAATGAAAATAATATTTCCAACATATTTTCCTTTAATGATTATCTCCATAAATGTATTTGGTGATGACCTTTAAGGCCCATCACAAGCATGACCATCAACAAAGGCCTTTTTTGTAGTAGTCTAGGGTGAAGGAACATGGATACATGCTTGCAACTCACTCATACAAACCCATTGATCTCATTAGGAAACTAAGCTTATCACTATAGATCACTATAAGAACCTTATTTATCCATCAATTGACCATGGCAGATTCCTTTCATTATCAACAGCCCCTTAGGAATATCTTGTTGGACAACTGAGAGGAAGGGTGAATCAATTGTTACCGTGCTTAAACAATTATACTTTTTTTAAACTCTTTACAGAGAACTCAATGATAATCACAATAATACAGGGAGGTAAGCAATAGAATATTCAACATCAATCGCACACATGAAATATATAAAGACAGATATTTCCTGAGGAAACCCATAAAGGGAAAAACCTCTTCTTATTGATATGATAAGTAATCTTTATTTTCTGTACATTATCATTCTTATGGGAACCAACTCATTGTGAGGCTACCACCTCTATTTTGCAAGATGCAACTTGCTGAGAGCACCAACTCTCTGGTTTCTCTAGCACCCACTAGAAGGAAGCACCAACTCCCTGGTTTCTCTAGCACCCACTAGAAGGAAGCACCAACTCCCTAAGTGTTCCCGCACCAACTAGATGGAAGCACCAACTTCTAGTCACACAGGCACCGACCTGTATAACAGAGAACAATAGTTCTCCCTTGCACCACCCCACCACCCTGGTTTTTCTGGCTGCAATTATATGGAAGCTACAACTCCATGTATTCAAGCACCTACTTGAAACTCTAAGGACACCAATACTCCCTAGCACCTTCCTACCACCCTAAAATATAAATCTTTTCTTTTTACAACTATATCACAGTGATACAACATTTATCTATGGCTTACCAGTCTCATCATTGTTTTGCTACACTGCTCTGCTCTGCCTGCATTGGTGTCTCTCTTCTCGCGTCTGCTGTGCTTTCTGTTTTTCTCTCAGATATGCATTTATGTTCCTTGCTTCTTCTGCACTTCAACTCCTACACACCACAATATTCTACCCACATGAATCATTCGCAACAACCGCACAATCTCTTCTCTATTCTGTGTTTTTATACTCTTTGTGCACCAACTGCATCCTCTGCGCAATGCCTCTGCATGCTCTTTACAACGTCACTGTTCTTCCCCTTTTGGTTGTTTACTGCATATCTTTCTCATAGCTTCATAGATAACTCATTGTGATCTTTCACTTCTCTGTTCTGCATGTTTTTTTCATGTCGAGTCCTCTACCTGATCATCATGGAAACTCCTCATCATCTCTGGCGGTTAGTTCCATGCGTTCATCATCATTGGGCGTTATGTTGATATTCCTTAGCTTCTCTGGAAATCGAGACTCTGCATCTTCTCTGTCAGTTACAGTAAGTCAACTATGGCTTCTTTGGCTTCTAAGCCCCTTCCTTTGTGTGACCACTGGAGGTGACCAAGCGCTTATCCAAAAGGTGCTTCCTGATTTTTTTCTAGTGAGCGTTGGCTCCATTTCATGATATGACCTTGGGCTATGAGATTCATGTGATCAACGTGATTGCGGGCACATCCAAAGGTGGTTTATACCAAACTGCTTTTCACCCCACAATTCATCACGAGCCTCTACACGTCCTTTCTCCAAAACTCTGGTTTTAGTTGCGGCCTGCTTACAAAAAATTAAGGCCCGCGCATGTTTTGGCCCCGCAATGGATCACGATCATCGATCTCATGATCTTGACAGTGCTCTTGAATGGATGGTTCAGATCTGTCCTCTCAATTCTGCAGACCAGATCTCTCCTTCCTCCATCAACAACTGAGATTTACTTCGTGATCCGCGCTCTGGGAGTTTCAAGTCTCAAACCCTGTTGTTGTTGACTAGATATCTTCCAGAATGGAAGATCTGCTGACATCTATCCTCTTCAATCAATGGCTCTACCTTCTTTCCTTTGTCCATGCGCGATCCTTAGTCTCAACGATCAGATGACATGTGTACTTGCTGAAATGGTTTCCCATATGCCCTTTGCAGATGTGGTCTGTCAAATTTCCTTGAAGATGAGATTTGCTAACGTAATCTGCTTACGTAGATCTCCCTGATCTAACAATCATTGTCTGATCTCCAGATCTGACGGTTGACAGAACTTCGTATTCTAGAGATTTCAAATCTCAAACTTTCCTGAGTGTAAACTCCTCGCATCTTTATATCTGGAGTGAATACTATTCGTTCGATCAGGATCTTATATCTATGACTCAATCTTTCTGCAATGCAAATTTTCTACCTTATCCTGTCCTTCCACTCGAAATTGATCCGATGGCTGAAGAAACTTTGCATTCCGGAGATTTCAAATCTCAAAATTTCCTGAGTGTAAACTCCTCGCATATTTATATCCAGAGTGAATGTTGTACATTCGATCAAGATCTTATATTGATGGCTCAATCTTTCTGCGATGCATCTTTGCTACCTTATCCTATCCTTCCACTCGAAATTGATCCAACGACTGATGAAACTTCACATTCCGGAGATTTAAAATCTCAAACTTTCGTTTCTTCCGTACGATAGTCTGTTGGAAAATGTTTAATAGGCATCATATGCTTGTCATTGATGGCAAGTACAACACTGATTATGGCTTGAGTACAGCAGCGATGATCAACAAGAAAATAGAAGATAAGTCCAGGAAGATTGAATGATCGAAGGCAGTGCAACATTGATAAAATGATCGAAGGCCCGAGAAGCATTTTTGAGCGCTGAACAGGAGGACAGATCTCATATGTTAGATCAAAGTGTAGGACCCAACCATCGTTGGATCAAGGAGAACCTGCACACCTTTTAAAGTATAACAAGGAGAAGTGGGCGTAATCGCGATATGAGAAATCACGACTTAATCTGAGCCGTTAGATCGAGGTTGAATCTGGACCGTTGATCCTAGTCCATGCCGGAGTTTCAAGGATCGCGAGTTAAACATGTCAAAGATTATTAACATCAGGAATCTCGAAATCATGATATGCAATATTACGATTTAATCACAGCCATCAGATCAAGATAAGATCTAGACCATCGATCCGACTCACGTCAGCAAACCACGTCAGCTAGGAACACGTGGCACAACCAGGTAATGACAAGTGTCAGAATGATTCAACATTTCAAGCACATGTAAGTCACGAATCAGGGTGACACGTGGCATGTGTTCGACATGTGTGACGTCAGTAGTTTTACACCCTTTTGGAGTTTCGTGGATCGGGAGTTGGAAGCATAAAAAAACATTCACCACAGGAATGTCGAAATCGCGATATGCGAATTCACGAAAAGATCTTGACCGTCAGATCACCAAGAACGAGGACCGTTGATCTGAGCTCCATCTCAGAGTCTCACCTATCGCGACTTGGAGTGACGGGAATCTCCATCTTAGGAACAGCGAAATGAGAAATCGCGAAAGCGCCTTATGCATAAGATTGTGGCCACAGCCCTTGGTCACAAGAAGGGAAGGAGTCAATCCAGATAAGATCTGTTTCGGGGTTTCGGAGATAGTGACTTGGAGAGTCGATATGCCTCATCTCCAGATTCACGAAACATGAATTCGCGAAAAGAACTTTAAGCATAAGTGCTTGGTTATGACCATAGCCATATTGGGGAACGAGCCTTGTGTTGGCGACGGAAGTCACTCCTGGATTGCTTACAGGAGCAGAGCCCGACGCCCATCAGTTTAATGTCACGATTTGTTTTAAAGGGGTGATCAAATGGAGGAAAACTCGAGGAGATATCACTCTAACTCGGGGACTGAGTCTGGTACATATGGTGACAAAGGAGGTCTTGATCCAACTTCAGCCAGTGAGTTGATAAAAGGGTGAGTAGATGGAAGACTTAGTGAGGAAAATGAAAAAACAACTTTGGGCAACAGGCTTACGGCTATTTGCAGAAGAAAGATGCTGAATGCAAGATCTGCTTGGTTCAGGGTCTCAAGAAAATGAGGAGGACTCGACTGGATCCTCCAATTCCAAGTCACTCAGCATGGGGAAAATCACAACAACTGGCTAGAAACATCATAACTGCTATAGTGATTCTACCAACATCATCCTACAACAGCTATAGCTCGAATGGATCCTCCAATTCCGAGCGATTCTAACACAGTGGAACAAAGATGTAAAAGAAACTGGCATTCATCAGGAAAGAAGTCTCATAAGTTCATACATAACCAGAGTATCAGTGCTTCATTAAAGATTTACAACCGGGAGCTCAGCTCAACCAACGATAGATACAAAAATGGCGAAAATGCCTTCATATACTCAAAACAACAACAACAGTGAAACCAAGACACTGCATTGAAAGCTTTGCATCTGCATGGCTTCTGACAGTCAACATCTGAAATATCGTGCAACTTATGTCAGACGCAATCTTAATTCTTCGACAGTTCCAATGGCGAATCGATGTGCCTTAAATTCATGGTCGTTCTTTCCCATTAAGGCAGAGGCGATGTCTAACCACCACAAACCGCTTCAATAACTGCTTTCTTGGGATCGAGGACGATCTGGCCAACTCAGCACCTCGGGATATGGAAGACTTCTCGTGCTGCCACCTGAAATAGCTTGACTGGTTTAAAGGATATGTGTGGGGAGCCAGCACAGAAGGTGGGGGGGTATGGAAATGGAGTGCAGGGGTCGAAACTATGAGGACGCGAAAGAAGTGGCGAGGCGTGAGAAGGGTTTTGGGAGAGGCACATGGAAAAAGACGCTAAGCGGAGGAGGCAGGGAAGCAGGTGTGATGGACATCTTTTAGCGGGAGGCTGACATGGAGGGAAGGAGACGCGTGGCGGATGGTGTGTGGATGATGTGAAGGAAAGAAAACCACACGGACCATAAAGGGGAGGTAGATGGATGACACATGGCAGCGGGAGAAAAGCGGTTGGAAGGTGACGTGATGGGAGAAAGGCCCACGCAAGCTTAAACACAGAGCAGATGAAGATGGCAGGAATGCATGAGCACCGCTGATCCAGGCGTTGAAATCTCAGCCGTCAAAAATTTGCAACCCCGATTCCGGACCCCCCCCCTCCACTTAAAGGTAGAAAGGTGGGGGGGGGTCTGGAATGGTCTTTATCACCGTTGATCCAGGCGTGCTGATCTGAACCGTCGGAGAGTTGCGCCCGCGATTCCGGACCCCCCCCGCTTAAAGGTCGAGAGGCAAGGGGGGTCCGGAATTCACTGTGCGCCGTTGATCTATGCGCACAAATTCCAGTCGTCCAAAAATGATTCTTGTTTAACACAGACGCACTTGCGCCCAAAACTTAGGACAAGTGGGTTTTTGACCCATCCTTTTACATTCTAACTCTCTTACAAGAAATATCTCTAAGATCTGGCTCCATGGGGGATAGAGTCGTCCCTGTGATGCTCTAAGAACTCTTTTGCAAATTCAGTGCCTTTGCTGTTGGGCTATGGAGTCATTTATTAGTCCAAAAAACAAAAACAAAAACAATATGTACAAAACGAAACAAAAAGAGCCAACTGTGGCTCACAAAAAACACTTTTTCAAGAAATGCCCATTTACTGGGCTGTCAAAAACTTCATTGCCTTCCAGATCCTGCAACCTGTAAGTGTTGTTTGAAAATGCTTCAAGGATCTTGAAAGGCCCGACCCAGAGGGCATCAAATTTACCGTGTTTTCCCTTTTCCTGCCTGGGTGCATCCCATTTGAGCACTAGATCACCCTGCTCAAATTCCTTCTTCTTGTTCTTCCTGTCAAAAGCCTGCTTGATCTTCTGCTGATGATTGTAGGCTCTGTCTGTGACCTGTTCTCTGATCTGCTGCACTTCCACCATCTGATGGATCCTTCTGAGTATATGATTAGGTTCTCCTTCAAGGACCTGGAGGAAATTTTCCACAGGTAAGGCAAGCTGAGTGGGAAAAACGACCTCTATTCCGTAAACAAGTTGGAAAGGTGAGAGACCTAGGGACTTCTTAGTTGTCACCCGATCGGCCCAGAGAGCAAATTTGAGCTTTGAGTCCCAGGCCTTCTGATTGTCCTCCAATATATTTTTGATGAGCTTGATCAGGATTTTATTGGAGGACTCTTCCAGTCTGTTTCCTTGAGGATAGTATGGGGTAGAGTGAACCAATGGTATCCCAAATTGTTCACAAAATTTGATCAGAGGCTCAGACCTGAAGGGGGAGGCATTGTCAGTGACAATTCTGCTTGGGCAGCCAAATCTGGCCATGATGTCTTCCAAGAGGCTGATGATTACTTTGTGAGAAGTGCTCCTGGTGGGGACCGCCTCTATTCACTTGGTGAAATAATCAGTTGCAGTGAGGATCCATCTATGCTGGCCACTTGAGGGAGGATGAATCTCTCCGATGAAATCCAATCCCCACTGCTGAAAGGGTGTCGAAACTACTACAGGCTTTAATGGAAAAGATTTGAGTTGGTGTTTACCTGAGAACTTCTGGCATTTGACGCAAGCTCTGACTTCCCTGCAGACATCAGTAAACAAAGTAGGCCAGTAATACCCAGCCCAGAGGATTTTGTGGGATGTGGTCTTCCAGAAATGATGACCTCCACAGAGACTGCTATGAAAATCGAACATCACCTTTTGGGCTTGCAATAGGTCCAGACATCTTAATAATATCCCTAGAGGGTCTCTCCAATACAAGGCTCGGTCAATAAGGCCGTATTTGACCGCTTTGAGCTTTAAAGCTCTGGCCCTACTCTTTCCCAGTCTGTCAGGGGGCTTTAATTCCTGCAAAAAGTAGAAGATGTCCCTGTACCAGGGACATGCTACTAGTGGTATGGTGACTTGGGAATTACTGTTGGATGATTCAGCTTGCTCATTGATGCAGTTAATCTCCAGGGCTTTGTAATTGGATTCAGCCAACAACTTGGCCAAACCTTGCCCCTTTATCAGCTTGGTGGGCTTAATTTCCAGGTCAAATTCGAGGATCTTAGCTATCCATTTTCCCCTTCTCCCGTCTATGTCAGCCTATATAAGGATGTCCTTCACAGAAGTTGAAGGGACATATGCAGTGATTTTTGAGTGCAAAATGTAGACCCTGAACGCTTTGAGGGCTTTCACCAATGCGTAGGCCTGTTTTTCCATGATCTCATATCTGAGTTTAGCATCTCTCAATGCCTTGCTGAAAAAGGCAATGGGCTGCTCTCGCCCTTGATCGTTTCTCTGCAATAGGACTGTTGCTATTGAGTCACCAGAAGCAAATGAGAAAATCAGGAAATCTTTAGAATAATCAAGACTGATTAGCACAGGTGCCTCAATCAATGCTTTCTTTATCTAGGAAAAAGATCCCCTGGATTCAACAGTCCATTTTATTTCATGGCCCTTCCTGAGCATGGCTGTAATGTGTTTCATCATCTCGGCGAAGTTCAAGACGAATCTCCTCAGAAAATTGACCTTCCCCAAAAATGCTTGAACTTCTTTCTTGGATCAGGGAAGTGACAGGGCCTGAATCGCTTCCACCCTGCCTGGATCAATCCTTACTCCTTCTGCTGACACTATGTGACCTAACAACTTCCCCTCTTTTAAAGAAAACAATGATTTCTTGGGGTTTAAAGATAGGCCATACCTCCGACAATTCAGGAAAACTCTCTTTAAGCGGCAGCAATGCTTTTTATCAGTCTTAGAGAAGACTGTGATGTCATCCAGATATATCACCAAAAACTGGTCCTTATCCCCGATGAAGGCTATGTCCATGGCTCGCTGAAACGTTGCTCCTGCATTCATCAGTCCAAAAGGCATTTTGGCATACATGAATGTGCCCCAAGGAGTGATGAAGGCTGTTTTTTCTCTATCCTCAGGCATGACTAATATCTGATTATATCCAGAGAAACCATCAATCATGGACATCCTGGATGCACCAGTGACCCTCTGTAAAATATGTTCTATGTTGGGCAGGGGATAATTGTCCTTCCTCGAATTTCTGTTCAGGTTCCTGAAATCGACATAGAGTCTGATTTCTCCACTTTTCTTTCTCACCGAGACCAAATTGGCCACCCATTCAGAATATCTCAAGGGGACAATGATCTGGGCATCCAGTAGCTTCTTTACCTCTTTCTCCATGACAGGCAACAACATGAGATTTATCTGTCTTAGCTTCTGCTTGAATGGCTTAGCCTCCTCTTTTAGTGGGATCTTGTGCTCGATGATTGATGTGTCATACGTTTTGAGGTCTTTGTAGGTCCATGCAAACACATCAGCAAACTCCTTCAACAACTTGATATATTCGATCCTCTGCCCCTCGGTCAAACTCCTTGAAAGCTTGACAAACTTTGGCTCCTCAGGTGTGCCTATGTTGCATTCATCTGTGTCATTATCATCACCTGAAACCTTGCCTTTTACTACCACATCGTTCCCGTCGAACAATCTCTCTAATGGGATCAGCCCTCTCGGAATGTGATTGCTCGGAAGCTGGATGATCTGGTGATCAATAATTTTATTTACAAATTCCCCAGGGTGATGGTCATCTTCCTCTTCAGGATTCTCATCTATGTGCATTGTGGAAAAGTCATCAATGGACTAGAGAAATTTCTCAATTTCTTGATCATCTTCAAACACCCTCCAGTGTTTGACATTGTCTGGTATAGAAGGTCTGTATTTTATTTCAATGTCAGACCCGACAGTGGGCGATGTGGGAACTTCGAGCACGCTAGCTGTGAAAGATAAACAGTCGGCTGAGGCATTTTCCTCCCTTGGAATGTAATAAATATTAAAAGCCAAGAAGAAATTATCAACCAGGTCCCATACCTCGTTCCTGTAATTTCTGAGCCGAGGATGCTTAGTCTGATAAACATTTTTGACCTGCTGGACAATCAGTTCTGCATCCCCAAACACAGCCATCTCCTTGATTCCCATTTATTTTGCAGGTCTTAGCCCCAGAACCAGAGCTTCATACTCTGCCACGTTATTGGTGACCTCGAATTCCAGCCTGTATGACAGAGAGATGGTCTCATGACAAGGTGATATAAATATCACTTCGGCACCTGCACCCATACTGGAGGAAGCTCCATCAAAGAACATATTCCAAATAGAGGAAGTTGGAGGGGATGTTTCCTGATTAAGAATGGGCTGCTTTCTGATCTACAAGGAAGATTCAGGGGTATGGGTGAGCTGTAGTAAACTGGAGCCTAAATCAGTGTCCAAGGCATAGATGGGATGATTGGTAGGGTTGGCCTCGTCACGGACAATGTAGGCTAGCTGGGCTTCTCTATACAGTCTCCTATGTTCCCCTCCAAAGACTGGAATGGTGGCATATGTGAGGTCTATCTGCAAGGTTCCCCCCAGTCTCTTTATCCAGGATCTCGACAACAACATGCCAAACTTAGGGGGGACATCAGCTACCACAATATCCATGACCATACTCTTCATGGGTAGCTGAAACAAAGAGACTACCAGGTCCTTAATCACTCCCAAACATTGAACCCTCCTGGAGTCAAAAGAATAGAGGTCATGCTAGGCTCGGGTGACTTCCAGTCCTAATTCTTCCATGACATCTTTGGGCATGAGGTTGTGGGAGGCCCCTGAATCCATAAGGAAATTATGCAACACTTTATCATGTATGTTCAGGGATGTGTAGAAGGGAGGGGATGAATCATCTCTGTCTTCTACCATGGGACCCAGAACGACTGCAGGCCTTTCATCTTGGAGGTTTATGGAGTCTGTGAAGGGGTATGAGGCCTCGGACTTTAACAGCTCAGAGAATCATTTTTTGAATTCCCCATGTTTAATTAACTCAGTAAGTGGCACAGGAATTCTGATTTTTTGAATCTCATGTTTGAAATTGAAAGAAGACATAGGCTTTGGGATTTCTCTAATTTCAGGAACATGATTATGGACAATGGGGGAGAGAGGTTGATCCTTCTTACCTCTGTCTGCTACTTCATTAGCAGGTTTCTCTGCTCTATTGGATGGCTCAGGAACATCAGGTGCTGCTACTCTTTTGTCGTACCTCAAGTTGTACCTGCCTCGGCCGCCGCCAGCCTTGTCTCCCTTGCTCAATTCATTTAGCTGACCATCCATGAGAGATTCTTCGTATGCTGATTGGGTCAGATGCGAGAAAGGGGGAGTGACTTCTAAACTATGGATCTTTGGCTCAGGTTCGTCTGCTTCCTCCTGTTCTTCATCGGCCATGAAATTTTTCTGGAAGGGAGCCTGAATTCTTGGTCGTCTCTGTCTCTTTCCTTATCTCTGTGCATGACCAGAGGAGCAAAATTATTATTTGGCCTCCTGAAACCCCCTTTACTTTCGGTGCTCTGAGGGCCTTTATACGTTTGTTTCCTTTCCACCTTCAATCTTTCCACCTCTTCTTTAAGGAGGTTCATAACTTGGGTGAGCTCATTTACTTGAGGGTGGGACAGTGATGGGCCGGAAGTTGAAGCTTCTGGCTTTTCCTTTCTTCTGTCTGTGTCGGCCTGGTTCCGCAGTCTGTCAGCTACCAATATGTTGGATTCCACTTCTATAGATGCATCTTGCATCTAAGCTAAAGAGGTGGCTCTTCTTTCTCTTAACACGAGATAGAAATCAGGGTCAAATGCACTAGCATAGGAAATTTGAGCAGAGGCCTCTGAGGGTTTAATCTTTGCAGGAATCTTGTTGTACATCTTATTAAATCTTTTGGAGAAGTCTGAGACAGACTCTCCTTCCATCTTCTTCAGAGACCCAAACTCATTCATGTAATACATATAATATTTTCTGTCTCCCCACTGCCTCAGGAAAACGTTATCCAAGGCTTCAATGCTAGCAATAGATCCAGGGGCTAGTCCTCGGAACCATTTCCTCACCTCCCCATCAAGGCTCTGGACAAAGACTCTCATCCAGACATCTTCACTCTCGATATTCAAGTTGTCTGCATAGCTGTAAAAGGCAGCTAGGTGCTCTTCAGCAGTTACATCTCCCTCACCACTGAACTTGGGCATGTATTTCAAATAGTCTCCAGTAGGGAGAGGGTTCAGAGGCTGGGGTAGAATCAAAGGAGAATATCTGGCAGCAACTATGGCATCCATTCTGTTCGGAGGGGGATTAGCACCAACCATAGGGATATTAGGTAGAGGATAACTCGGAGGAGAAGGAGTATGAACGGGAGATGTCAGAACAAATATTCTTGGAGGAGACAACAGAGAAAACAGAGAAAAAGACAAGGGACCTGAGTGTGCAGGCACTTCTCTCTGCGCAACAATAATAACAAAAGGAGGGGTGGTGAAACCTTCAGACATTAGAGGTCTGTGATGAGGCAAGACCTCCGGGGAGGAGGGAGTGACAAGGATTTCTCCTTCTGATACCAGACCAGGAGGGGAAATCTCAGCAGGAACACTCCCGAAATTTAGAGAACGGGGGACTTCGGAAAAAGGACGACTAGGAAGCTGTGAATAAGAAAATGGAGTTTTCACAGAAGGGGAGGGTGTATCACCTGTTTCATCGACGGAAACTTCTTTTGCAGATCTCTTTCCCTTTCTGCGCACTGCTTCCGCGTAAGCTCCTAGTGTAGCTAAAGGCAGGTGTGGGTTAGACCTCGTATGTCTGCCTCTCGAAGCCACAGTTGATAGTGTAGGTTCTCCTCAGCGGAGTCGTCACAATGGAGTCACCAGGTGCATAGTAGAAATATTCAAGTTCTGATATCTGATGCACCCTCAAAATCAGTTGTTCTTTGTTGTTCAATCCCGAGGAAAATATTCAACTTTGTCCCCGGCAACGACACCAGAAATGTTGGCGACGAAAGTCACTCCTGGATTGCTTGTAGGAGCAGAGCCCGACGCCCATCAGTTTAATGCCACGATTTGTTTTAAAGGGGTGATCAAATGGAGGAAAACTTGAGGAGATATCACTCTAACTCGGGGACTGAGTCTGGTACATATGGTGACAAAGGAGGTCTTGATCCAACTTCATCCAGTGAGTTGATAAAAGGGTGAGTAGATGGAAGACTTAGTGAGGAAAATGAACAAACAACTTTGGGCAACAGGCTTACGGCTATTTGCAGAAGAAAGACGCTGAATGCAAGATCCTCTTGGTTCAGGGTCTCAAGAAACTGAGGAGGACTCGACTGGATCCTCCAATTCCAAGTCACTCAGCACAGGGAAAATCACAAGAACTGGCTAGAAACATCATAACTGCTACAGTGATCCTACCAACATCATCCTACAATAGCTATAGCTCGCCTGGATCCTCCAATTCCGAGCGATTCTAACACAGTGGAACAAAGATGTAAAAGAAACTGGCATTCATCAGGCAAGAAGTCTCATAAGTTCATAAATAACCAGAGTATCAGTGCTTCATTAAAGATTTACAACCGGGAGCTCAACTCAACCATCGATAGATACAAAAATGGAGAAAATGCCTTCATATACTCAAAACAACAACAACAGCGAAACCAAGACACTGCATTGAAAGCTTTGCATCTGCATGGATTCTGACAGTCAACATCTGAAAGATCGTGCAACTTATGTCAGACGCAATCTTAATTCTTTGACAGTTCCAACGGCGAATCGACGTGCCTTAAATTCATGGCCGTGCTTTCCCATTAAGGCGGAGGCGATGTCTAACCACCACCAACCTCTTCAATAACTGCTTTCTTGGGATCGAGGACGATCTGGCCAACTCAGCACCTCGGGATATGGAAGACTTCTCATGCTGCCACCTGGAATAACTTGATTGGTTCAAAGGATATGCATGGGGAGCCAGCACGGAAGGTGGGGGGGTATGGAAATGGAGTGCAGGGGTCAAAACTGTGAGGACATGAAAGAAGTGGCAAGGCATGAAAAGGGTTTTGGGAGAGACACATGGAAAAAGACGCTAAGCAGAGGAGGAAGGGAAGCAGGTGTGATGGACATATTTTAGCAGGAGGCTGACATGGAGGGAAGGAGACGCGTGGCGGATGGTGTGTGGATGATGGGAAGGAAAGAAGACCACACAGACCACAAAGGGGAGGTAGATGGATGACACATGGAAGCGGGAGAAAAGCGGTTGGAAGGTGACGTGACGGGAGAAAGGCCCACGCAAGATTAAACACAGAGCAGATGAAGATGGCAGGAGTGCATGAGTGCCGTTGATCCAAGCGTTGAAATCTCAACCGTCAGAAAGTTGCACCCCCGATTCCGGACCCCCCCCTCCGCTTAAAGGTAGAAAGGCGAGGGGGGGTCCGGAATGGTCTTTATCACCGTTGATCCGGGCGTGCTGATATGAACCGTCGGAGAGTTGCGCCCGTGATTCCGGACCCCCCCCGCTTAAAGGTCGAGAGGCAAGGGGGGTCCGGAATTCACTGTGCGCCGTTGATCTATGCGCACAAATTCCAGCCGTCCAAAAATGATTCTTGTTTAACACAGACGCACTTGCGCCCAAAACTTAGGACAAGTGGGTTTTTGACCCATCCTTTTACATTCTAACTCCCTTACAAGAAATATCTCTAACACCTTGTCCCACGGTCAGGTGGAGAACAATACAAAAGGTGACACGACAGGAGTGGGGTCCTTCATCAATACCCCACCATTCCGGACCCCCCCTCGTATTAAAGGCAGAAAGGCAAGGGGGGTCCGGAATCACTTGAGCATTGTTGATCTGGGCACTCTAATCCTGGCTGCTCGAGATATGCACGTCCAATTCCGGACCCCCCCCCCTCCGCTTAAAGATAGAATGGCAGGGGGGCTCCGAAATCCAATCCCGACCGTAGATCTGGGAGCACAGATTTTGGCCGTCCAGATTTTCTCGCTGCATATCCAACGGTGCAGATGAATTTGAACAAGATCGGAGGGCAACTGTAGCACAACATATTATAACTGCCAGAAACCACTGATGGTTTCGGCGAGAGGACTCGAAGACACTTGGGGATGATTGACAGAGAAGGTGAAGAGCCTCTGAGAATATTCAAGAGGGATGAATATGTTTGTGGAGGAGATTAATAGTTGGATGGGCATTGAGGCCTGTAACTAAAACAGAGAAGGTGAGCTCGACTTTCACAGAGAATACAAAGAGTCTCAACTGCCAGAGAGAAAAACGAATCTCGGCATAACACCTAGTGATGATAGACACAGGGGTTGAACTACCATAGAAGTTGAAGAGTCGCGATGATGATCACACAGAGCACTTGATATGTGGAGGAGATTGGTGTGATATGAGAATGCAAAGGAATGGCGAATATTGCATGCACAAGACACACAGAAGCTATATATACACGGTACAGAGAAGAGAAAGAGTTGCGGTCACTGTTGGAGTTTGCTGTGGTTGTTTTTGGTGAAGGTGATTCATGTGTGAAGAAGGAGGAGAGTGTAGCAGCTGAATTGCACAGAAGAGGAACTGTGCAGTGAATGGACATGGCGCACAGAGCATAAAAAGCAGAAGAAAAAACAACGCAAGTGATGTGTGCAGAAAGGAAATGGGGCAGACAGAGCAACAAAATGCAGTAGAACAGTGATGAGTCTGGTAAGCCATTGTTGAACATCATATCACTGTAATAAGTTTCAGTAGCAAAGATTTATATTTCAGGGTGGTTGGGAGGTGCTAGGGAGGACTGGTGTCCTCAAAGGTTCAAGTGGGTGCTTGAACACAGGGAGTTGGTGCTTCCTTCTAGTTGGTGCTAGAGAAACCAGGAAGTTGGTGCTTCCTTCTAGTTGGTGCTAGAGAAACCAGGGAGTTGGTGCTTCCTTCTAGTGGGTGCTAGAGAAAACATAGATTTGTTGCTCTCAGCAAGTTGCAGCTTGCAAAACTGAGGTTGTAGCCTCATTATGAGTTGGTGCTCATATGCATGATAATGTAAAGAATGTAACTATTAGTTATCATATAAAGAAAAAGAGGCTTTTACCTTGTATGGGTTTCCTCGGGAAATATCTGTCTCTGTGTTTCTTATATATGTGAATGATGCTGAAAGTGCCATTATTTATTTCCCTGCATTATTGTGAACATCATTCAGTATTTCTGCAAAGAGTTTAAAAG
>ML780194.1:589992-630787 GCA_009831015.1 Picea engelmannii | reverse complement strand
AGACACTTGCAGACTTAGAGGTAAAATACATTGCACCGATCCCAATTCATTGTGATAACACTAGTGCCATCAGTGTGTCTAAAAATCCTGTCTTCCACTCCAAGACAAAACATATTCCCATAAAATATCATTTTCTGAGAGAGTAAGTCACCAATCAGATTGTTCAGGTCCATTACATTCCCACTATAGAACAAATTGCAGACATCTTTACTAAGCCCCTAGCCAAGACACAGTTTGAATATCTCTGACAGAAGTTGGGTGTCATTTAATTTCACACCTAAAAGAGTCTATCTTGTTAGGGGGATATTTGTATTGTTTGAATATCTAATGCCTCCTAAAATTACCGCAATAGCTCAGGGGGAGCATGCCTCTTCTTTGACATTGATGTCAAAGGGGGAGAACAGAATTTGGGTGCCTTAGTTGCCATCAATGCCAAAGGGGGAGATTGTTGGAAAATGTTTAACAGGCAGCATATGCTTGTCATTGATGGCAAGTACAACACTAATGATGGTTTGAGTACAACAGCGATGATCAACAGGAAAATAGAAGATAGGTCCAGGAAGATCGAATGATCGAAGGCAATGCAACATTGATAAAATGATCGAAGGCTCAAGAAGCATTTTCGAGCGCTGAACAGGAGGACAGATCTCAGACGTTAGATCCAAGCGCAGGACCCAGCCAATGCTGGATCAAGGAGAACCTGCACACCTTTTAAAGTATAACAAGGAGAAGTAGGCGTAATCGCGATATGTGAAATCACGACTTAATCTGAGCCGCCAGATCGAGGTTGAATCTGGACCGTTGATCCCAGTCCATGTCGAAGTTTCGAGGATCGCGAGTTAAACATGTCAAAGATTATTAACATCAGGAATCCCAAAATCACGATATGCGATATTACGATTTAATTGCAGTCGTGAGATCAATATAAGATCTAGACCGTTGATCCGACTCACGTCAGCTAGGAACACTTGGCACAGCCAGGTAATGACAAGTGTCATACTGATTCAACATTTCAAGCACATGTAAGTCACGAATCAGGGTGACACATGGCAGGTGTTCGACACGTGTGACGTCAGCAGGTTTACACCCTTTCAGAGTTTCACGGATCGGGAGTTGGAAGCATCAAAAAACATTCACCACAGGAATGTCGAAATCGCGATATGCGAATTCATGAAAAGATCTTGACTGTCAGATCACCAAGAACGAGGACCGTTGATTTGAGCTCCATCTCGGAGTCTCACCTATCGTGACTTGGAGTGACGGGAATCTCCATCTTAGGACCAGCGAAATGCGAAATCATGAAAGCGCCTTATGCATAAGATTGTGGCCACAACCCTTGGTCATAAGAAGGGAAGGAGTCAGTCTAGATAAGCTCTGTTTCGGGGTTTCAGAGATAGTGACTTGGAGAGTCGAGATGCCTCATCTCCAGATTCATGAAATGTGAATTCACGAAAAGCACTTTAATCATAAGCGCTTGGTTATGACCATAGCCATATTTGGGAACGAGCCTTGTTGCACGGTCAGTTGGAGAATGATACAAAAGGTGACATGATAGGAGTGGGGTCCTTCGTCAATACCCCACCATTCCGGACCCCCCCCCCCGTATTAAAGGAAGAAAGGCAAGGGGGGTCCGGAATTGCTTGAGCGTCATTGATCTGGGCACTCTAATCCTGGCCGCTCGAGAGATGCACGCCCAATTTCGGACCCCCCCCTCCGCTTAAAGATAGAATGGCAGGGGGGCTCCAGAATCCAATCCCAACCGTAGATCTGGGAGCACAGATTCTGGCTGTCCATATTTTCTCGGTGCATATCCAACGATGCAGATGAATTTGAACAAGATCGGAGGGAAAATGTAGCATGACATAGTATAACTGCCAGAAACCACTGATGGTTTCAGCCAGAGGACTCGAAGACACTTGGGGATGATTGACAGAGAAGGTGAAGAGCCTCTGAGAATATTCAAGAGGGATGAAGATGTTCATGGAGGCGATTAATAGATGGATGAGCATTGAGGCCTATAACTGAAACAGAGAAGGTGAGCTCGACTTTTACAGAGAAGACGAAGAGTCTCAACAGATAACGCAAGTGATGTGTGCAGAAAGGCAATGAGGTAGACAAAGCAAGGAAATGCAGCAGAACAGTGATGAGTCTGGTAAGGCATTGTTGAACATCATATCACTGTAATAAGTTTTCGTAGAAAATATTTATATTTTAGGATGGTTGGGAGGTGCTAGGGAGGACTGGTGTCCTCAAAGGTTCAAGTGGGTGATTGAACACAGGGAGTTGGTGCTTCCTTCTAGTTGGTGCTAGAGAAACCGGGAAGTTGATGCTTCCTTCTAGTTGGTGCTAGAGAAACCAGGGAGTTGGTGCTTCCTTCTAGTGGGTACTAGAGAAAACAGAGAGTTGGTGCTCTCAGCAAGTTGCAGCTTGCAAAACTGAGGTTGTAGCCTCATTATGAGTTGGTTCTCATATGTATGATAATGTAAAGAATGTAACTATTAGTTATCATATAAAGAAAAAGAGGTTTTTACCCTGTATGGGTTTCCTCAGGAAATATATGTCTCTGTGTTTCTCATATATGTGAATGATGCTAAAAGTACCATTATTTATTTCCTCGCATTATTGTGAACATCATTCAATATTTCTGCAAAGAGTTTAAAAGAAGCATAATTGTTTAAGCATGGTAACCACTGATTCACCCCCCCCTCTCAGTTGTCCAACATAGTATCCCAGAGTTGATGATCTGCAGACACCTGTCTCCCTGATTCTTCGATCAAGATCTCCTCTGTGAGTCTGGCCTTCGAGACTTTCAATTCTCAAACTTTTCTTTCTTCCAAAGAATTTCACCCGGAGTCCACGATCTAACAATGGGTGTCCCTCTCGGATCAACGGTCGAGATCACCTTCATGTCTCTGGACTTCGGATATTTCAATTCTCAAATTCTCGTTCATCCTTCCTTTGCTTTTTCCTGGAGTTGACAATCCACTGACACATGTCCTCTTTAATCCAATGGCTATCCTCTGCTCTAGGACTTCGGGTCTTTGGGTGAGTACTGGTGGTCAAATTAGTGAAGAAAAACTCATGGACTGACGTAACTCTTGCGCCACTCGATGACATGTCATGAGTCGAGAAGTTTCCACCTGTCACTCGGATTTGTGATTTCCACGTACCTGAAATGGAGAATCAAAATGACACTTGTCATTGTCTGATTGCACCATGTGTCCTTACTGACATAGTCTACTGACATGGTCTACCACATGTCCTTCTCGAATCAACGATCCTCGTTCTCCCTTTGATCGACGGATGTGATCAAATTGTGACTTCGCATGTCATGTTTTTGAACATGAGTCAACCCTAACTCTCCCAACTCTCAATATCCAAAATAATCTAGATCAATAGCCCACAACCCTCTATGATCCAATGGTCCATATATTATCGGGACTTCACGTTTCGCGAGTTCCTACAACTCTTACCTTTGACTTTTCCAGTTCGCGAGTCAACGAAATGTTGATCTCTCGCCACATGTCCTCTGGATCCAACGATTCAAATCTCTTCACGATTTCACATTTCACGGAGTTGGAGGATGGATCTCATCCATTATCCTCTTTGCAATTATACTGGATCTGACGGTTGTTGGTCCTCGGTGCTCAAATCCAAGGGATCAGATCTGTACTTCTCCTCTGCACTTCCTCTGGTCACTGGAATCTGATCCAACGGACATCGGGTATTCACGAATGGTGATCCAACGACCATTGTCTCTCCTCCTCCTAAGCTTTGGCTTTCTCAAATATCTAAGTGTCAAAGGCCATGACCTTTGATCCTTCTGCAAGCCTTGATGTATGGGATCTCATTTGCGCATCTCATAATGCTATATCCCCTGAGCTTTGTTCTCTGCATACTGTTTTCTTTTTCACTTGAGATTACGTTGTTCATGTTTCTCCATCGATGACAAGCACACTATGCCTATAAACATGCCATCATTGTTGTTGTTCTTTCCTATAGACATGGCATTGTTTCTATTGTTCTTTCCATCAATGACCAACACACTCTTCCTGTAAACATGCCAACAATCTCCAGCTTTGGCATTGATGGAAACCCTGAATGACTGTGTTAATCTGTTTGGACCTCCAACTATAGCATCCAGACCACTTATTTTCTCCCCCTTTGACATCAATGTCAAAGAGAACATGCTCCCCCTGAGTTGTTGCAGTATTTGTCAGAGGTATCAGATATTCAACCAATACATACTCCCCCTGACAGGATGGACCCTCTTATTTGAGTCCTGCAGAGTATTTGTATCTAACTCATAGTCTTCTCCTTCTGATTCTTGGACCTGTTCATCTTTAGCTTTAGTTGTGTCTTCTGTAGCAGACTCAATATTTCTCACCTCTCTTACTGGGACTCCTTCATCAACCTTTTCTTGTCATACTTGAATGACTCCCCCTGTCACGCTTCTCTGATCTTCTATTACAACAACTTAATTTTTCTTCCATAATGGCTACACTCAAAGGATTTTATGACCATATTCATCACAAGAAAAAACCATTACAAACACTCTCATACCTTCTTTCCCTTTTTACAAATGAAGGACATGTGTTAGACTTATTAGGAGTATTGATTTATTCCTTATTGTATCCAAGACCTGATTTGTCATTTAGTGATCTCTGACTATCCAAGATTTCATCCAGGTTCATGGAGTTGTTCAAGAACTTGATTTGGGTGTTTGAATTCTCAACCTTCACAACTTTTTCTCCCAGCTTATGAAATGATTCTTCTTCTACTTCTTCTTTTCTTGCATGGGAGGATTCAATATCAACATCATTATCTGTCCTTATTCCTTTAGCCACCACTTGTCCTGAGTTTACATTTTTCACCTTACAATCTTTGGATGTGAACACCTCTTCACAGCCTTTGTCACACAATTGACTTATACTGAGAAAATTATGTTTCATATCATCTACAAGAAGATCATCCTGAGAATCTCCTTTTCCATTGCTCAAGCTCACCATCCCTTTATCCTTGATTTTACCTGGTTCATCATTTTCAAATATCACATTTCTTGTTTTGCTTTTTCTTATAGGCAAAAGCTTATCCTTTTCTCCAGTCATGTTCTTGGAACATCCACTGTCTATATTCCAGGATTCCCTTTTTTTTTAGTTGAAAGTACTAGACCACATTTTTCACTATCTTTCCTTTTCCATGTGCTGGGATTTGTAGCTAAGAGCTTTATCCTTGGATTTGCTTTGTAATTCTTCAGATGGCAGTTTGCAGCTTTGTGGCCAAAGTTATGACAGTTATAGCATTCAAGCTCATTGTTCAATAGGTCAAAGTAATTGTTGCAATGTTGTCTACTCATTGACTGTTCATTATTTATTGACCTCCTCAGTTGGATGTCTCTAAAGTTAATTTGACCATTTGCAATCTGTGGAAGTTTGTTACTTGGTTGTCTCATTCTTTGTTGTGGAAGATATTTATTCCTTGGGTGTCTTGATTGCTTATTTCTAAATCTTAAGGAACAATTTACAGCTTCGTGGCCAAAGATAGAACAGTAGAAACAATATCCATAGAAAAAATCTTTGTACCTGGAAAATGGCTATCTTCTTTGAGCAGGTTGATTTCTTCCATGTTGATGATTTCCTTGAGAAAAGGGTGTATTATTTCCTTGTTCTGCAAATTCAATTCTGGCACCTTTTTCTTTACTCCTCCTGGGCGGCTGATTATCTTCCTTTCTTTCTACAGGTTTGTTGTTGTCATTGGTTGTAGATTTGACAAACTTGATGGAGTCTTTGTTTCTTGGTTGACCACTACTTGATCCCTCTTCATAAACCAAACTAGTTTTCAACTTTGGATTCCTTTGTTGATTCAGAATGATGGCTAATCCTTCTGAGGTTTTGATACTTGACAGATTTTGATGATACAAAGCTTGAAAGTTCTCCAACTCTTTCCTAGTTTTCACTACTTCTTCTTCTAGAGCTTCACATCTCTCCTTCTTTTCTGATAACTGTTGTTTCAGAATGTCTTCAATTTTATTTGCCTCTTCTAATTCCACTTTTAGCAGGGCAAAGTCTTCATCAAGTTTTTTACTGCCTTTGTTGAACTGTATCAACAATTGTTTTTTCTTTCTCTTCTTAAGTCTGAGTCTATTAATCTCTTCCAAAGCGATGATCAACTCTCCTTCCAAGTCAACCACAACTTCTTCATCATTAGCATCACTTCCTGTGATTTTATTATCATAATCCTCTTTGGCCATAAGCATGAAGTCATTTACCTTATCTTCATAGGAAGAGTCACTATCTTTGTCTTCTGAAGAGTCATCATTGTTTACACATAAACTTTTCTTTTTGCCAAACTCTTGGGTTTGTACTTCTCCTCTCCTTCGGAGTTTTGGTCCTTTTGCTTGTGTGGACACTTAGATGCAAAGTGACCCATATTTCCATGGTTAAAACATTTGAAGGGAAACTTGCCTTGGTACTTGCCTGATCCTTTCTTTAGTCTTCTCACAAATTTTTCTTCAATTTCATCATCCTCGGAATCCTCATTCTTGTCTGCTTTAAATGATGCTTCTCTAGTGGTAGATTTATCTTTACTAATCCTCATTCCATAACCAGTTAGAGTTCCTAGGAGTTGATCAATAGACATATTCTTAATATCACTCAGTTCTTTTATTGTAGAAACTTTTGGATTGAATCTATCAGGCAGAGATATTAAGATCTTCTGAACTAGTAATATGTCTTCAATCTTCTCACCAAGACCTTTCATGGCATTCGCAAGATCCTCAACTCTTAAGAAAAAAATATTAACTGTCTCATCCTCATTCATCTTTAGTTGTTCAAACTGTAATCTATAGGTTTGAAGCTTGACATCCTTTACATTCTCATTACCTTCATAGCTTCTAATGAGTTTGTCCCACATTACTTTGGCAGTTTCTAAGTGCATAACTTTTACAAATTTTTCTTCTGCAAGCCCACTCAGAATAACATTCATAGCTTTAGCATTGAAGATAAATTCTATCTTGTCATCTATTGGCCCTTGACCAATTTTTGGGAGATACTAGGTCATGTTTGACTTTTTTTGGACCTCGACATCCTGTCGAAGGAGGAGCGCAAGACGACGTGAAGATCAAGGAATCTCGGCCCCTTTTTGGGTTTGTTTTGGGTTTTTGGGATTATGTAATGATAATGGGATGTCGACCGATGGGTTTACCCATGCTTAGGCCTATTTTGTATGTATAAATAGAAAAATAGGCAATGTAAGAAGTAGTTGAAGTTGAATCGGCATCTATGTTATGTATGCTAAGTGCAAGTAAGGTTTGTAAGTGCTTCGTGCATGACTGTAAGAGACCTATAGAGCTAAGAGAAAGTGGTTGTAACAGATGGTGGAATGCTTGGTGCTGTAATGCAAGGAAGAAGGATCTAGAGAGTTGCGCAGATATTCTATCCTTTGCGGAGTAAGGTTTTGATGTCTCTGTGCTTGTAACCGATTGACTAAGGACAATAAAGAAGAAGAGTTGATGGACATAACCCCAGGGTGGGGGTGAACCACGTAAATACGGTATTGTGTTGCTCTGTTTTTTATCTTGATGTGTTTATATCCTCTTTTTATAAGTGCTTTGAGATGTTTAGATAGATCTACTTCTGCTTTGTGGTTATGATATGTGAGAATATTAGATTTGATCAAGATAGTCATACTTAGTGCTTGATATGCTCATTCTGATCCATTTATATGCTAAGTGCTTAAATAATGTAGATTAGTGTAAATGTTGTGAAGCTCTGTTTTATCAGCGAAGTGAATAGTTATTGCATATCGAGTGACTAATAGTGCTAAGTGCTTTATTAAGTGTTGTAATCACAAATCTGTGTCCCAGTTAAGGTTGCAGACACTTGAGTCTTGCAACCACCCCTACCTCTACCTTGGGTGAGACTTCATCTACTTCGCAGGTGTTGTCGAAAGGGTCAGTTTTTAGGGTTTTGTTGGTGCACTATTGTAGAGTTGAACCCCGAGTCTGCCCCTATGCCAATAAATGGTTCCGTTGCCGGGACCTGAAACTGTGAATGTTGGGAACTAAAGAAGAATCTTTGTGAAAAGATTTGATCTGAAACTCTAAAATCTCTGTATGTAGATCTGTCTCTCTAGTGTGCAGTACTCTACTTAAGTTGAGAAGCTCTATGCTGAAGAAAAGAGGTCAAATCTAATGAAAAGAAGCAAGATATGAAATTTTTGTGCTCTAAGAAAGATAAAAGTGAGAATTTCTGAGGCTGCAAGGTAGCCTCTATCCAGAGCAACGCAGTGTGCCTCGCCTTTCAATTGATCATAGGAAAGTTAGTCCACAAGAAGCAACCCACCCAAGTCACTGGTTTTGTAGTTGACCTCGCAAGGAAGTGTGCGGGGGGCCTACAAATGAATTGGGAGAAGTACCTCGTAAACCAGCTAGAACTAGACTATAGGGAATCGCAAGACTAGGGATATGAGTTCCACTTCAGCTGGCTTCTCATCTTGATCGCTTTCATCGCATGGGAGATGCCGGAAGGTGCGACCTTCCTAGACATTGAGCCCTTTGAACCTTTGGCCATGAAGTTTAGTACATTGTGATACTCCAGTGACATGAACACGCAATGGCAATCAAATGTCATATTCCACACTTATTACAATCAACTGAAGTTAGCCATCTAGTCCAAGCCTCATATGACCCTGAATACTCTTCACAGGTTTTGGCCTTTAATGAAATTCAGTGCGGAACTCCATTTCATTTATATCACAGCACAGGCTGATGAGCATAAGAAGAAACTTCAATTGTACTACAAGCTGACGAAGGAAGACTTATAAGAAATTACCAAGGAATGGTCGGTGGACCTCCTCATCCCAGCAAACCTTGCAGAGATATCTGATATTGATAGTCTAGAAATTGTGCAGGATACACTTGGACCTAGTAAGACGAAGAAGACTAAAGAGGTTCAGGATATAGATAGTACATCAGTAAAGACTGCTTCCATCACGCCAAAGCAAGAAGGTGATGGCGAAGAGTTAGAAGAAGTCGAACAGAAGCAAAGAGACGAAGTGGAGTTCCTGAAGAAAATGAAGGGTTCGCCTCCAAAACTTTCTTCCCGGAAGAAATCGATATCTCCCGTGACCAAACTACAGACTACGCTTACTCCAGATGAATTTAGTTTCATCGTGGCAACCCTAAATGACGCTTCATTGGAGATAATAGAGAAACAGGACGCAAAGCAAGAAGAGATTTACAATCGAATTGAATTTGAACTCCAAGGAGTGCAACCAACACTACAATCCATCTATGCAGTCTCCACTACGCCTCTGTCAGTAGCAACACTAGAACTGGGAGATGAACCAACTCAACTCCACCGAATTGTTTCTACAGTCGAAGCTCGCCTTCGAAGAGCACATGCAGAAATAACACAAGCCACCTAGGCTTTGACACAAGTACAGGGTTTCATTCTAGAGCAACGCAGTGCTACAGAATGGGAAAAGCTTGCTCTCCAAGTGAAATGGGATGAAGAAAAAGCACATATACAGCAAGGCAAGGAACAGTTGCTAGCAGAGCAACTTGTAATAAAGGAAGTGGTCAACAGATCACTTCACTTTGTGACAGTAGTCGAAACCAAGGCATAAGATCAAGTCACGAAGAAAGTAGTACAAATAGAAGAAGTAATACAGTAGCCAGAGCAATGCATCGTAGAATTAGAGCAACGCGCAGTACCCGAGACTCCTCAAGATATCAGAGACCAAAGGGAAGAAACTGCCCAGAGCGTAGTTGAGAGACTGAAAGATCTTTCCCTGGAATGCAAGCAGTTGAGTAACCGCAACACCTAGACATATGAGAACCTCTCCGAAAATCCAGAGTTATAGACACTGGAGTCGCAACTCCAAGAAACGAAGCAGCATGTAGATACACTACAGGAGCAGTTGAAGGCCATATCGGTTGTAGAACGAATGAAGAGGTCTCAAGAACAATGCACAACTCAGTATAAGATCCATATGCTTAAAATCAAAGTGATCAAAGTCACTCAACGAATTCAACCTGTGCAAGATAAGGCATGCCAGTTGTTTACAGAGGTAGAAAGACGAGGAGCAGAATTAGAACAGGTTGTCACCGCAGCAGAGCATTGCCTAGAAGGGCCAGTGAATGACACCATAGTCCAGGAATTCATTGAACAAGAGGCCACAACAAAGAAGCAAGTCGAAGCAGCTTGAGCCAAGCTCGAGGCGTTGGAGGTAGAATTGATCAGACCAACGTGACTCGGGACAAGTCACAAGTGAGTGTTGGGGGCCTGTTGGCCCTTGACCAAGTTTTGGGAGATACTTGGTCATGTTTGACCATTTTTGGACCTCGACAACCTGTCGAAGGAGGAGAACAAGACGAAGCGGAGATCAAGGAATCTTGGCCCCTTTTTGGCTCTGTTTTGGGTTTTTGGGATTATGTAATGGGAATGGGATGTCGGCCCATGGGTTTACCCATGCTTAGGTCTATTTTGTATGTATAAATAGAAAAATAGGCAATGTAAGAAGTAGTTGAAGTTGAATTAACATCTATGTGATGTATGATAAGTGCAAGTAGGGTTTGTAAGTGCCTCGTGCATGACTGTAAGAGACTTGCAGAGCTAAGTGCAAGTGGTTGTAACAGATGGTGGAATGCTTGGTGTTGTAATGCAAGGAAGAAGGATCTAGCGAATTGAGCAGATCTTTTGTCCTCTACAGAGTAAGGTTTTGATGGCTTTGTGCTTGTAATTGATTGAATGAGGACAATAAATAAGAAAAGTTGGTGGACATAGCCCCAGGGTGGGGGTGAACCACATAAATATGGTGTTGTGTTGCTCTGTGCTTTATCTCGATGTGTTTATATCCTCTTTTGCTAAGTGCTTTGAGATGTTTAGATAGTTCTACTTCTGCTTTGTGGTTATGATATGTGAGAATATTAGATCTAATCAAGACAGTCATACTTAGTGCTTGATATGCTCATTCTGATCCATTTATATGCTAAGTGCTTAAATACTGTAGATTAGTGTGAATGCTGCAAAGATCTGTTTTATTAGCGAAGTGAATAGCGATTTCATATCGAGTGACTGACAATGCTAAGTCCTTTATTAAGTGTTGTAATCACATATCTGTGTCCCATCTAAGGTTGTAGACACTTGAGTCTTGCAACCACCCCTACCTCTACCTCAGGTGAGACTTCATCTTCTTCTCAGGTGTTGTCGAAAGGGTCGGTATTTAGGGTTTTGTTGGTGTTTTGTTGTAGCGTTGAACCCTGGGTATGCCCTTGTGCCAACATCATCCTTGGAAGCTAATACAAATAGATTTACATAACCAGTCTCTACCACATCCCAGACATCAGCACCTAAAGACATTATGTAGGTTCTCATCCTAACTTTCCAGAAGCCAAAGTTTGTTCCATTGAATAGGAGGGCCTTATTGGTTTAAGTTCCTCCATGGATAGTCATGTTTAAGCTCTAGGATCTACCCTTAAATAAAGGGAACTCACTTTGATACCAATTGTTGGACAACTGAGAGGGGGGGGTGAATCAACTATTACCGTGCTTAAACAAATATACTTATTTTAAACTCTTTACAGATAACTCAATGACAATCACAATAATACAGGGAGGTAAGCAATAGAATATTCAACATCAATCACACACATGAAATATACAGAGATAGATCTTTCCTGAGAAAACCCATAAAGGGAAAAACCTCTTCTTCTTGATATGACAAGTAATATTTATTTTCTATAAATTATAATTCTTATGAGAACCAACTCATTGTGAGGCTACCACCTCTGTTTTGTAGGTTGCAACTTGCTGAGAGAACCAACTCTCTAGTTTCTCTAGCACCCACTAGAAGGAAGAACCAACTCCCTGGTTTCTCTAGCACCCACTAGAAGGAAGAACCAACTCCCTAATTGTTCCAGCACCAACTGGATAGAAGCACCAACTTCCAGTCACATAGGCACCAACCTGTATAACAGAGAACAATAGATCTCCCTTGCACCACTCTGCCACCCTAGTTTTTCTGGTTGCAACCAGATGGAAGCTACAACTCCCTGTATTCAAGAACCTACTTGAAACTCTGAGGACACTAATCCTCCCTAGAACCTCCCTACCACCCTGAAATATAAATCTTTGCTTTTTACAACTTTATCACAGTGATACAACATTTATCTATGGCTTACCAGTCTCATCATTGTTCTGCTACACTTCTCTTCTTTCCCTGCATCAGTGTCTCTCTCCTCGCGTCTATTGCACTTTTTGTTCTTCTCTCAAATATGCATTTATGTTCCTTGTTTCTTCTGCTCTTTAGTTCCTGCACACTGCATGATTCTACCCACGTGAATCATTCACAACAGCCACACAATCTCTTCTTTGTTCTCCATTTTTATACTCTTTGTGCACCAACTGCATCCTCTGCACAATGCCTCTGCATGCTCTTTACAACGCCACTGTTCTTCCCCTTCTGGTTGTTTACTACATCTCTTCCTTATAGTTGTATAGCTAAATCGTAGTGAGCTTTCACTTCTCTGTTCTGCATAATTTTGTCATGTCGAGTCCTCTACCTGATCATCATGGAAACTCCTCATCATCCATGGCGGTTAGCTCCATGCGTTCATCATCACTGGGAATTATGCTGAGATTCGTTAGCTTCTCTGGCAATCGAGACTCTTTGTCTTATCTGTCAGTTACAGTTAGTCAACTATGGCTTATTTGGCTTCTAAGCCCCTTCCTTTGCGTGAACACTGACGATGACCAAGCTCTTATCCAAAAGGCGCTTCCCGATTTCTGTCTAGTGAGCGCTGGCTCCATTTCATGATATGACCTTGGGCTATGAGCTTCATGTGACCAACATGATTGCGGGTGTTTCGAAAGGTGGTTTAGACCAAACTTCTTTTCACCCCACAATTCACCACAAGCCTCCACGCATCCTTTCTCCAAAACCGTGGATTCAATTGTGGCCCGCTTACGAAAAATGAAGTCCCTTGCATGTTCTAGCCCTACAATGCAGCACGACCGTCGATCTCACAATATTGATGGTTCTCTTGAATAGAATGTTCAGATATGTCCTCTCAAGTCTATGGACCAGATCTCTCCTTCCTCCATCAATGGTTGAGATTTACTTTGTGATCCGGGATCTGGGAGTTTCAAGTCTCAAACCCTATTGTTGTTGACTAGATATCTTCCAGAATGGAAGATATACTGAAAACGGTCCTCTTCAATTGATGGCTCTGCCTTCTTTCCTTTGTCCACATGTGATCCTTAGTCTCAACAATCAAATGACATGTGTACTTGCTGACGTGGTTTCCCATATGTCCTTTGTAGACATGGTCTACCACATTTCCTTGAAGATGAGATTTGTTGACGTAATCTGTTGACGTAGATCTCCCTGATCTAACGGTCATTATCTGATCTCTAGATCCAATGGTTGACGAAACTTCACATTCCAGAGATTTCAAATCTCAAACTTTCCTGAGTGTAAACTCCTCGCATCTTTATATCTGGAGTGAATGTTGTTCATTCGATCAAGATCTTAAATCGATGGCTCAATCTTTCTGTGATGCAACTTTTCTACCTTATCATGGCCTTCCACTCGAAATTGATCCAACAGCTGACAAAACTTCACATTCCAGAGATTTCAAATATCAAACATTCCTGAGTGTAAACTCCTCGTATCTTTATATCCGAAGTGAATGTTGTTCGTTCGATCAAGATCTTAGATGGACGGATCAATCTTTCTACGATGCAATTTTTCTACCTTATCCTGTCCTTCCACTCGAAATTGATCTAACGGCTGATGAAACTTCGCATTCCAAAGATTTCAAATCTCAAACTTTTGTTTCTTTCATACGACAATCTCCCAGAGTTGATGATCCGCAGACACCTGTCTCCCTGATTCTATGATCAGGATCTCCTCCACGAGTCCAGCCTTTGAGACTTTCAATTCTCAAAATTTCCTTGCTCCTGAAGAATTTCACCTAGAGTCCATGATCCAATGACGCATGTCCCTCTCAGATCAATGGTTGAGATCTCCTTCATGTCTCTGGACTTTGGAGATTTAAATTCCCAAACTCTCATTCATCCTTCCTTTGCTTTTTCCCGGATTTGACAATCCACTGACGCGTGTCCTCTTTAATCCAACAACTATCCTTCGCTCCAGGACTTCGGCCTTTGGGACTTCGGGCCTTTGGGAGAGTACTGTTGATAAAATTCCTGAAGCAAAACTCCTAGAGTGACGTAAATCTTGCATCACTCGACGACGTGTCATGATCCGAGTAGCTGCCACGTGTCACTCAGATTTGTGATTTCCATGTACCTAAAATGTCGAATAAACTTGACACTTGTCATTGTCTGATTGCACCATGTGTCCTTGTTGACATAGTCTGCTAACGTGGTCTTCCACATGTCCTTCTCGAATCAACGGTTCTTGTTCTCCCTTTGATTGATGGCTGTGATCAAATCATGACTTCACGTGTCGGGTGTTTGAATGTGAGCTAACCCAGACTCTTCCAACTCCCGATATCTGAAATACTCTAGATCAATGGCCCACAACCCTCTGTGATCCAATGGTCCACATATTATCAGGACTTCACATTTCACGAGTTCCTACAACTCTTACCTTTGACTTTTCCAGTTCACGAGTCAGCGAAATGTCAATCTCTCGCCACGTGTCCTCTGGATCCAACGGTTCAAATCTCATCACGGTTTCACATTTCGTGGAGTTGGAGGATGGATCTCATCCATTATCCTCTTCGTAGTTATACTGGATCCAAAGGTTGTTGGTCATCGGTGCTCAAATCCAACGGATCAGATCTGTACTTCTCCTCTACACTTCCTCTGGTCACTGGACTCTGATCTAAAAGACATCGGGTATTCGGGATCGGTGATCCAACGACCACTATCGCTCCTCCTCATGAGCTTTGTCTTTCTCAAATATCTAAGTGTCAAAGACCACGACCTTTGATCCTTCTACAAGCCTTGATGTATGGGATCTCGTCTGCTCATCTCAGAACGTTATCTCTCCTGAGCTTTGATCTCTACACACTATTTTCTTCTTCACCTGAGCTTATGATGTTCTTGTTTCTCCATCGATGACAAGAACACTCTACCTATAAACATGCCATCATTGTTGTTGTTCTTTCCTGTAGACATTCCATCATTGTTGTTGTTCTTCCCATCAATGAAAAGCACACTCTGCCTATAAACATGCCAACATATCCTTCCCCTTTTAGTTCTAATAAGTGTAAGCAAAAAGAGTCTAATCGATTGATTTCCCTCTGGGACTAAATTGGAAAAGTAAATGTGGGCTCTCAAGAAGCCAATGAGTAGTAATGTGTAGGGCATGAAGCCTCCCTAACTTTCACAACCTCTGTTCTTATCTATGTCTTTCTATCTCTACCCCAAGTTCTTCAAATTTCTCCACACAGTGCTAATTTTAGAAATTTTTCAATATTATATAATTGAGTAACCAAAGAGAATGTAGCATGGAATATTGTGGAGAGAGTGAATATGAGAATGGAGACAATTATAATGATTTCCTATGAGTTAGGAACATAGAGGATTTGTCAGACACCTGACCCCTAAAGTACCTTTTTAAGAAATGGAGCATAAAAAATTCACTTTTCTCAATCACCTCAAATCCCTATAACTAGGGTCCCATTGTCTTCAGTTCGATGAGGGTTTTCCAAGGACTATAAATTAGTGCAAATCTGAGATTTAGACCGAAAGTTATGGCCCTTCAAAGTTCATTAGGCCTTTACCAACTAGGGTCTCTCGTCACCAGGTGGTATCCACGTGGATCCCTATCATCTGGCATGCCACCTCAACATATCATACAAGGACTTTCCCAACCTGAGTTTGACGCTTGTCTATCTCTTATAGGCCTATTAATTTAGTTAAACATTGCCAATTTGTTCTTTAATTAATCATATTATAATATAATTATATTGAATTATATTATAATATAACTAAAGACCTTAGAGGAGTACTTAGGAGTATTAATTTCGACAAGCACCTAAGCCTCTGGACTTCGATGAAAGTTCATCCTCATGCTCTTCTAAATATACCCCAAAAATATCGATTGCCAAAACTACAGAGAGGGTCCCACTTAGATAACTAATTATATTTAAATTACATTTACTACTTGCACGAGAGGGAAAGTAAATCCGGGCCTTCGGCCCTTTCAACTTATCCAATATACAACTCCAAACCTCTGGAGTTCTGAAACCCTGGACTCTCAAAGGGTCCACACTTACACAAGGTGGTGCATTAAATAAAGAGGCAAGGACAGGTAGGTCTAGGCCTTTGGCCAATTAACCCCAGCGTTTCAGCATCCCAAGTTTCCTGAAATCCTAAACTCTCGGTGCCCCGAATATTCCACCAACTATTAGGCCAAGCAAACATGTGCCAGGGGTTTGACACGCGACAAAGAAAAGGGATGACATGTGGCCCTATCAATGGGAGATGAATATCATATTCCAATTGGAATATAAGGTTGGTAAAAAGAACGAATCATGGTGACATGTGGCATGTCGAACATGGGTCCATGTCACCCTGAGTGATGTCAGCATACCACATCACTCTAAACCGACAACCTATCGAAGCCTCTAGCCTCCCCTACCTGTGAAATCGCTCAGATATCTCAAGTCTGAACTCTTGCCGAAAACCTTCCAATACACTTTGATCCCACAGTCGAGACAATCCCACATAGGTCCATAGATCTACGGCCTTCGTCGCTTCACGGCTTCGACATTTTAGAGTTTGGTTGTTTAGTTTCCTTTTTACTCTTGGAGTGGTCAATGTTGGATTGTCCATGGCATAGATCCAATGGTTAGGGAAGATCCCAAAAATCGTCAGATCTACGGTTCTCGTCACTTAGCGAGTTCGACGTTCGGGGTTTCCACCCATCTAACACTCCCTTTCTCCCAAAGTGATCAATGCCAGACTGACCACGACGTAGATCCAATGGTCAAGGAATACCCCCGAAGATCCTCAGATATATGGCTCTCATCACTTTGCGAGCTCGACATTTAGGGTTTCCACCCGTTTAACACTCCCTTTCTCCCGAAGTGGTCAACATCAGACTAACCACGACATAGATCCAATGGTTACAGAAGACCCCAAAGATCCTCATATCTAGGGCTCTCGTCACTTCATGAGTTCGGTGTTTGGGGTTTCCACCCATTTAACACTCCCTTTCTCCCAGAGTGGTCAACGTCGGACTGACCATGGCATAGATCCAACGGTCAGGGAAGACCCAAAAGATCCGCATATCTACGACTCTCATCAATTCACGAATGAGAAGTTGATCAAGTTTTAACGATGGGACAGATACCCCGGTCACGGTTAAGGAAACCGCCAGATGTCTATCAACCTCTCTAGTAACCATACCAATAGGTTGGCTTTGGTTGGTTTTTCATGCGGTAAATTTATAACATCCCGAAGCTCTAGACTCCAGGAGTCCCAAAACCAAGATAACTTAGCTCCCTCTGGACCTAGCGAAGGATTCCAAGGTCCTGGTCATATGCACTCCCTGACAAATTTCAAGGCTACACGCTCAACTCTTAGTCATGATTTGGTTAGGTTCATGGGCATGAGGCGTCGGTCACACTGACGAATGGTTTGAAGGAGGCACCCTCCATCCATATAAATAGAATTTAGTAAAATACGAAGGTGAATTTGAGGGTTCGACAGGATCAAAACATTCCATAGAATTCTTCCTCGATTCTTACATCACAAAAATCAATCCTTGGGATAATTCCCTTAAGTATTTTACAACCAACACATAAACCGTAAACTTATTCCTAAATTCAATTGAAGACCCATGTCTAATAGTTCTCCTACTACTAAGAAGAGGCAATAGAAACCATTCAAATTCAGGGGTTCACAGAAGAGCAATAATCATGTCTAATATTAATCATGCAATGCATATTTTGTCATAAACACAGACAGCCAACCACTCATTTCTATTCTAGCATACAAAGTATAAGAATACTTATCAAGGAACTAGATAATGAAGAAATTGCTGAGAGGGGTGCCCTTTTCCACCCAAGCGTAGGCACAGCAACTCCTGGACAGATTTCTCGTTGGCCACCCCCTAGCTAGATCATGATTCTTTGAGAGAGACTCTTCCTTCTTGTTCAACAACAGTCAGGGATGGAGGCCACTCTCCTCCTCCCACGGGAACTTGGAAGATCAGTTTTGTCTAGACCAAGCAAGGGGTTTTGCAATGAGTACTTCTTTAGTCACTCATCTTCTCTGTAACCCCCTTTATCATCTTGGACTAAAAACGTTTCCCAGTAAATTCCTACACCTAGAAAAAATTTGTTTTTCAGTTCCCTTCTGAACCAAAGAGTTTCACATGCTCTCCCTCTTTTTAAAACAAATGGTCACTCAACCCATCCCCCTGCCTCCTCTTCTGCCCACGGATTTCCTTCTTTTATTTTATTCCTTAGCAAGATTCCATGGGTCTGAATCCCCATTTCATGTTCAAGTCAGGAATTTTTTCAGATGGGTACTCTGCCCGTCTCCTTATTCACTCTTGAAGAGAACTTCCCAACTACCAACCTAACTGGTAATTTATTTCTGGGTCAGAGGACTATTTTGGGTCTGAATAATTTTAATCTAGTAAGGTATTGGTCTGGTGGGGGTCATCTCAACCATTGTTGGTTCCCCTCACCATCTCTCTCATGCATCATGATCTATCTTGGCAATCCCCTTCAACAATTATGAAACACTATCCATTTTATTTAATAACAGAAATACATACATTACCTTTTATAACAAAAAGGTTCATCAATTCCAACATCCACACATATTCAGTCTGCCCATAGTCTTTTTTCAATTTATAGATATATTTACAAGCTGGGGGAAATATGGGGTGTTACAATCCCCTCCCCCTTAAAGGAACATCGTTCTCTATGTTCTACCTATTGATGTGTTTTATATGTACATAAGTAAACAAAAATGGGTATCCATGTTTCATGGCATGCTCCATTTTCTGTGTAGCTTCATCTAGACCAAAGTGTTTCCACTGCACCTTGACCTGTGCAATAGTTTTGTTCTTGAGTTGGATTTCCTTCCTGTCTATTATGCATTGTGGATCTAGTAGGAATTCTGCCTCTGGTTCCACCTAAATCACAAGCCAATCAATTATATGATTAGACTCATGTACATATTTCTTTAGTAACGAAACATGGAAAACATTATGTGCCTTCACTGTGGGAGGAAGTGCTAGTCTATATGCTACATGTCCCACTCTATCCAAAATTTCAAAGGGTCCAAAATACCAAGGTGCCAACTTGGAATGATTTCCCATTCTCAAGGGACTTTTTTTGGGCCTAACTTGGAGATACACATGATCCCCTGCCTTGAACTCTCTATGAGTCCTTTTTCTATCTGCATGGCTTTTCTATCTATCATAGCTATTTTCATATTATGTCTTATTTGAACTACTTGTTGTTCCATTTCCCTTACCATATCTAGCGTGAGTGTAATTCTGTCTACTGGGTTACTCCAACTGATTGGAATATTGCATTGTCTACCATAGAGGGCCTCAAAAGGGCTCATCTTCAATCACTTTTGATAATCATTGCTATAAGAAAAATCTACGAGTGGTAGGTAGTATTCCCACTTCTTGGGCTGATGCACTACATTCATCATTAACATGTACTCTAACAATTGGTTTACCCTCTCTGTCTTCCCATGAGTTTGGGGGTGATAGGTTGTACTAAATAGCAATTTAGTTTCAAAACTAGCAAACAAAGATTTCCAAAAATTTGAAGTAAATTTTGTATCTCTGTCTGATATGATTTCCTTAGGCATGCCATGCAGCCTAAATATATCTTTCATGAAAATACTGGCAATATCTGTTACCTTGTAGGTTGACTTGGTGGGAATAAAGTGAGAATCCTTGCTCAGTTTGTCCACAATTACCATAATGATGTCATTCTGCTTGGTTGATTTTGGTAACCCTGTGATGAAATTCATTGAGATGGTTTCCCATTTACATTATGGGATTGGTAGGGGCTGCAACAACCCTACTAGATGTCGGTGTTCTTCCTTAACCTATTGACATTCTAGGCATTTAGCTAAGTAATCAACTATGTCCTTTTTCAGTCTAGGCCAATAAAACAATTTCCTAGTGGTTGTGATCATTTTCAGAAAACCAGGATGACCAATATATGGTCTTTTATGTAGTTCATCAATTATGAGCCTCTTAAAGTCGTCACAAATTGGGATATACAATATACCTTGGTAAGTTATCAGGCCATCATTCAACACTTGATAGCCCTCATACTTCAACCCTGTGGGCTCTTGCTCTAGGTATGATTTCACAGTATGGAAAAATGCATCTGTTTCCCGTGAACTTTTGAATCTCTCCTTGATGTTTGTTTCATATATGCTTACATATTCCAAGTGACTCAATTTCATACTTCTGCTAAGGACATCATCCACTCTATTTTCTTTTCCTTATATATGTTTGATTTCAAAATCAAACTCACTAAGGAGAGCCATTGATCCGGATTTTATGAGAAGGATGAAATGACTACAAATTATTAACAGGTGCTTAACACAAAACAACAAAGATACAGTAAAATTGGTTTTCTATTCAATAACAAAATAAGTTGAAACTGTAAAATGCAACGGAAACAAGCTTGCTAGAATGGTGGCGGCTTATCTCTAAGAAGAGATGTGATGGTTGTGCTCATTCGCAAGAAGATGATTATAATGAGGCTTTGTGGGCCTTTTTACAATAAAACAAAATGTCAAAAACCATAGACATCCAAAAACCTAACTCTAGGAGATGAAGCGCCAAAAGTCATGTGGGCCCTGTTTGGGTAAGTTAGTACATCAACTTCCTGGGGTCGTAACTTTTTCATACGATCTCTGTTTTAGGCGCATGATAGCCCGTTGGAAAGGTATCATCGAGGATATTCATTTTGGGGTCTCAATCATGCCTTTGAATATCATTGAGAATCTCGATCCCGAAAAACCTTCATTTAGGCCCTCAAAATGGCCTCAGAAGTTAAAAATGCTAAAAATAGTAAATTGCCAAAATTGCCAGAAAATTGTTTTGAGCCAATTGGAAAATGTGGGTGGCCACCGATATCCACCTGGATCAGCCATCCATCTAGCTTGTCTAGCATTGAGTTTTGGTTGATCAAACAATTATCTCAACCCATTATGGTCTGTCATAAGCACAAATCTTCTACCTAGGAGGTAATGCCTCCACATTTTTAAAGAATGTATTATGGTAGCCAACTCCAAATCGTGGGGCACATAATTTATTTCATGCTCATTCAATTTTCTAGATTCATAGAAAATCACATGTCCTTCTTGCATAAGGACTCCTCCAAGCCCTTCCTTGTAGGCATTTGTACACACAAGGAATTCTGTTTTTGGGTCTGCAATATTTAGCACAGGTGGATTGGTTAGAAGGTATTTCAATTGTTGGAATATCTCTTCACATTCTGATATCCAAATGAATTTAATTCCCTTTTTCTGAAGGGAGGTGATTGGGCAACCGATCTTGGAAAATCCCTTTATGAACCTTCTATAGTATCCTTCTAGGCCCATAAAGGATATGATATTAGATACATCCTTTGGGGTAGGCCAATCCATAATGGATTTGATCTTGACAGAATCAACTTCCACTCCTTCAAAAATAGCATGGCCTAAGTAATGGACTTGTTTTTGGAAAAAGTCACACTTACTAAACTTAGCATAGAGTTGATGTTCCCTCAACACTTGAAGAACTAACTTGAGATGTTATTCATGCTCTTCCCTATTCTTGTAATATATTAGGATATCATCAATGCAAACCAACACAAATCTATCCAAGAACATACTGAGTATATTATTCATTAAGCACATAAAAGTGGTTGGTGCATTGGTAAGCCCAATTGGAACCACCACAAATTCATAGTGCCCATATCTTGTCCTAAAGGGTGTTTTGTGGATGTCTTCATCCTTAATTTGGACTTGATGGTATCCATACCTCAAATAAATCTTGGAGAACATTGTAGCACCCCTTAATTGGTCAAACAAGTCATCGATCCTTGGTAAGGGATACTTATTCTTAATGGTCATCTTATTAAGTTGTCTATAGTCTATTCACAACCTGAGTGTGCCATCCTTCTTTTTCACAAACAAGGTTGGTGCTCCCCATGGAGACACACTAGGACAAATGTAGCCTTTCTCCAACATCTCATTTAGCTGTAGTCTGAGCTAAACTAGCTCTAGTGTACTCATTCTATAGGGTGTTCTAGACACTGGCACCGATCCTTGTACAAGTTCTATTGAAAAGTCAATATCCCTTATTGGAGGTAGACCTGGTACCTCTTCTAGAAACACATATTTATACTCTCTTATTATGGGATGGTCCTCTAGTCTTGGTTTATTGTTCTCAATAGAGTTCAACACTTGTATTGCATACAAGGGACATCCTTTTCTACAATACTTCTTTACTTGAAGGGTTGATATTGGTCTCACCGAGACATGATTTTGAATTCCTTGTAGGGTTGTTTTTATCCCTTCTTTGTATTCACACTCCAAAGTTTTATTGTAACAATCCAACTTGATTTTATGGGAAGCCAACTAGTCCATGCCAAACAACAAGTCATAAGATCCTAAAGGGAGCATGTTTAGGGTTGTTTGGGTGGGTAATCCATTCATAATGAATTGGCATGCTAGTATGACCTTTGTGACCTTTATTTTGGTTCCATGGCTAGTTGTACCAACCATGACTTAGCATGTTTTACTTGATGTAATTTACATTTGTCAACAGTTTGAGGGGCAACATAACTCAGATTAGAACTAGGGTTAATCAAAATGGAAACTAGTTGGTTGGAAATCATACCTTCCATCTCCACCACTGAAGCTTGGTGGTCATATTATCTATTATCCAAAGTTGCATAAATTTATGGCATGATCCTAGCCACATCATTGACTGTGGTAGCCTCTTGGATGTTGTAGACCTTACTATTGTCCTGTTTCCTATATGGGAAGTCCCTCAGCAGATGTTCTTCTCCACAACCCCAACATTTCAAGGATTCTCTCTTGGTATTATCAGTCTTACCTGGGGCCGTTCCAAAGGGTTTATTAGCACTCTGAGATGAAAAATTATGTTGATATACACTTTTAGTAGGAAGGATCATCTTAGAGATTTTCCCATGATTCTTAAATCTTGAGGATTTAAACCCCTTCTTCTTGAATCTCAAATTACTTTTCTTCTTCCAGTCCTGACAAGGTTCTACCTTATTCTTGAATTTCTCATGGCAGTACCTTGCCTTCCGGATAGTGTCTTCTAAATTCTTTGGTTCATCAAATTCAATTCTATCCTGGAAGGACTGAAGCAGTCCACTAATAAATTGTTTCATCTTTACCTTTTCATCCTTTATGTAGGGAAAATACCTCATCAGCTCAAGAAATCTGTTGATATACTCATCTATTGTGAGTTGTCCTAGCTTGAGTTCATAGAAATACTTGGTATTCCCGTCAAACTATTTTTCAGACAGATACTTCTTCTTGAAGTATTTCTCAAATTGTTTCCATGACAAGTCCTTCTCATGGATTCCTTTCACATTCCTAAGATCCTCCCACAAAATGGAGGCCTTTCCATTCAAGTTGAAAATGGATATTCGGGCCTTTAAGTTTTTAGAGTAGTCATGGACTCTAAAGTACTTCTTCAAGCCAAGTAGCCAAACTTCTACTTCTTCCCCCTTTTTAATTTCTCTATCGAAGGTGGGTGGTTTGGATTTCTTAAACTCTTCAGGATTATGGCTCTTGGAATGTTTCCTCTTCTTTCCTCTCCTATGGAAATGTAAACTAGTCTCACTACTAGACAATTCCTTGGAGTTGTCAGTTTCATCACCCAAGGATTCTTCCGTTGAGTGTCTCTTAGCTCCATGTTGGGCCTTATTTGAGGTGCTCCTCCTTGTGTGGCCACTTTCGGGACCATGCTTTTGTATCTCAGGTGGAATTTGGGTTTTCTTAGTATGATGCTTGTCCACATTACTGGTTGTTGGTCCATGTTGCAACTGCCTTTGTATATCTGATAGGCTTTACAGTAGGACTTCATTAATTTTAGTTTGTTTTTTCTATTCTTTTATCATCCTTTCATTTTCATCCTTACAACTCTGTAATTCCGCCATGAAGCTTCTTACAGTTTCAACCAAATATGGAGGGGTTTCCACCACCCTTCTCTCATCAGATTCTTCTTCTCTATTGTGGGATATTTCCCCCAACTCATGGTGTGTCACCATCCTTTACGTTGTAGTTAATTATCTACTAGTTTATGAACATCACATACAATTTGTAAGGTGAAGTAAGCTTATTTATTTGGAACACTAGAAACACACAGTTCATATTTTCGAAACATATAACAACAACAAAAAGTTTCTTATGAATGGGGTAAGATAGGGTGTTACCCCTTAAAAGTTCTCTAATAATATTTTTATGTGACTCGTTCATGAGCCCAAGTAGGCCAAGTGTTTTTTTCGTGCTCTGATACCATTTTTTCAGACACATGGCCCCTAAAGTACCTTTTTAAGGAATGGGGCATAAAAATTTCACATTTCTTAATCACCTCAAATCCCTGTAACTAGGGGCCCATTGTCTTCGGTTCGATGAGGGTTTTCCAAGGACTATAAATTTGTCTAGATCTGAGATCTAGACCAAAAGTTATGGCCCTTCAAAGTTATTTATGCCTTTACCAACTAGGGTCTCTCGTCGTCAGGTGGTATCCACGTGGCTCCCTATCATATGGAATGCCACCTCAACATAGAATACAAGGACTTTCCCAAATCAAGGTTGACGCTTGTGTAGCTCTTATAGGCCTATTAATTTAATTAAACATTGCCAATTTGTTCTTTCATTAATCATATTATAATATAATTCTATTGAATTATATTATAATATAACTAAATAAATCAGAGGATTACTTAGGAGTATTAATTTTGATAAGAACCTAAGTCTTTGGACTTCGGTGAAAGTTCCTCCTCATGCTCTTATAAATATACCCCAAAACTCTCGATTTCCAAATCTACGGAGAGGGTCCCACTTAGTTAACTAATTATATTAAAATTATATTTACTGCTTGCAGGAGCAGGAAAGTAAATCTGAGCCTTCGGCCCTTTCGACCTATCCAATATACCACTCCAAACCTCCAGAGTTCTGAAACCCCAGACTCTCGAAGGGTCCACACTTACACGAGGTGGCACATTAAATGCAGAGGCAGGGACAGGTAGGTTCAGGCCTTCAGCCGGTTAACCCCAGCATTCCATCATCCCAAGTTTCCTGAAATCCTGAACTCTCGGTGCCCATAATATTCCACCAGCTATTAAGCCATGTGAACATGTGCCAGGGGGTTGACACGCGACAAAGGACATGGATGACACGTGGCCCTATCAATGGGACACACATGTCATGTTCCAATTGGCATATAAGGTCGGTAAAAATCATGAATCAAGGTGACACATGGCATTCCGAACATGGGTCCATGTCACCCTGAGTGACATCAGCATACCACGTCACTCCAGACCGACAACCTCTGGAAGCCTCCCCTACCTGCAAAATCACCCAAATCTCCGAAGTCTAAAATCCCACCAGCAACCTTCCAATACACTTTGATCCCACAATCAAGACAAGCCCACGTAGGTCGATAGATCTACAGCCTCCGTCACTTCGCGACTTTGGCATTCATGAGTTTGGCTATTTAGTTTCCTTTTTACTCCTAGAGTGGTCAGCACCAAACTGACCACGACATAGATCCAATAGTTAAGGAAGATCTCAAACATCCTCATATCTACGGTTCTCCTCACTTCGCGAGTTTGGCATTCGGTGTTTCCACTCATTTAAAACTCCCTTTCTCCCGTAGTGGTCAACGCCGGACTGACCACAATGTGGATCCAATGGTCAGGGAATACCCTGAAGATCCTCATATCTTTGTCTCTCGTCACTTCGCGAGTTTGACATTCAGGGTTTCCACCCATTTAATACTCCCTTTCTCCTAGAATGTTCAACGTCAGTCTAACCATGACATAGATCCAATGGTCAGGGAAGACCCCGAAGATCCTCAGATCTACAGCTCTCGTCACTTCACGAATGAGAAGTTGATTAGGTTTTAACAATGGGACAGATCCCTCGGTCACAGTTAAGGAAAGCACCAGAAGTCAGTCAACCTCTTTGGTAACCGTACCAGTAGGTTGCCTTCAGTTGGTTTTTCATGTGGTAAAGTTATAACATCCCGGAGCTCTAGACTCTAAGAGTCCCGAAACCAAGATAGCTTAGCTCCTTCTGGACCTAGCAAAGGATTCCAAGGTCCTGGTCATATGGACTCCCTGAAAAATTCTGGGGCTACACGCTCAACTCTTTGTCGTGATTTGGTTAGGCCCCTGGGCATAATCCCTCGGTCACACCGACGAATATTTTGAAGGAGGCACCCTCCATCCATAGAACTATAATTTAGTAAACTACGAAGGTGAATTCAGGGGGTCGACGGGATCAAAACATTCTAGCGAAGTTTTCCCCGATTCTTACATCACAAAAATCAATCCTTTGGATAATTCGCTTAAGGATTTTCCAACCAACACATAAATCGTAAACTTATTCCTAAATTCATTTAAAGACCCATGTCTAACAGTTCTCCTACTGCTAAGCATAGGAAACAGAAACCATTCAAATGTAGGGGTTCACAAAAGAACAACAATCATTTCTAATATTAATCATGCAATAAAAATTTTGTCATAAACACAGACATCCAACCACTCATTTATATTCTATCATACAGAGTATAAGAATACTTATCAAGAAACCAGATAGTGAAGTAATTGCTGAGAGGGGTTCCCTTTTCCACCCAATCATAGGCACAACAACTCCTAGATGGATTTCCCCCTGGTCACCCCCTAGCTAGATCATGATGCTCTGAGAGAGACTCTTTCTTCATGTTCAACAATCATCAGGGACATAGGCCATTCTCCTCCTCCCACAGGAACTTGGTAGATCGGTTTTCTCTCCACCAAGCAAGGGGGTTCACAGTGAGTGCTTGTTCAATCAATCATCTTCTTTGCAACCCCGTTTATCAGCTTGGACTAAAAACATTGCCCAGTAAATTCCTGTACCTAGAACAAATTCATTTTTTAGTTCTCTTCAAAACTAGAGAGTTGCACATGCTCTCCCTCTTTTAAAAAAAAATGGTCACTTGACCCATCCCCCTGCCTCCTCTTCTTCCCACAAACTTCCTTCTTTTCTTTCCTTCCTTGGAAAGATTGTGTGGGTCTGATTCCCCATTTTGTGGTTAGGTCAGGAATTTTTTCAGATGGGTACTCTTCCCATCTCCTCATTGATTCTTTAGGAGGACTTCCCAACTACCAGCCTGAATGGTAATTTATTTCAGGGTCAGAGGACTGTTTTGGGTCTGAATAATTTAAATTTAGTAAGGTACATAATTTTACATACTAGGATATAGTTGTTATCCTAAGTGTGTTTCTAGATTCCTATATTGTCTCCTCTTACCTTATCTCTTGATGAGGTGTCGACATGAGAACAATTGAGGTGGTTTCATTATTGTATTTTATATTTGTATCATTAAGATGAATACAATGTTGAGAATTATGGCTTGAGGCCTTTTCCACGAATCTTCTTGTCCTAATATTCTTATGCTCAATTTACTTTGATTTTACAAAATTCAATGATACCTGCTTTACAATATGTTTGAAGGATTTTATACGGATCCCTTATCTTACTTTATTTCTTCATAAACTTGGAAGAAATAAAAAATTACAAAGTAAAATTGAAAGACTTCATATTTTTAAAATATGCCAAATAAGAAAATAATTATTATTATTTTAATAGTTTGAATTTGGCATTTAAATTTAATTGGACCAAATAGTGAGGGATCGTTGTTTTAAATGAATTAGTGGATGGATGTGTAGATAAATTACTGCAAAATCTCTGACAAATCTGATTGCTTGACATCTAACAAATCAGATTTCTCAAACTGTGAAGATCACGTTTTGGTGCTCGGCAAGATCTCGTGGGATTTCAGGAGATTGCAGGATACTGATCAATGGGGAAGAAAGTTGTTAAACCTACCGAAAATGCAATGGATTACCCAACTTCTGATTGAACGACATCCATGGGTTACCAAGCATTTGATTGAGGTCGCCGATATTGACTGCAGAAAGGAGGATTCATGCCACGATTTGAGCAGTGCCAAGCTGTGAACGCTGAGTGGCAGAAGATGTGATGGATTCATCGGCGTGCAGGGATTCTTCTTTGTCTTTAGCGTACCACGAATCAGCTTTCGCTTGTCAATGGAAACATCTCACATTGCATAGATATTATCATCATGGCGGTTCGGGTGGGCATTTCTACTTTCATCTCAGAGCTCCCATGCACAGGCTAGACAAAATACAGCCCGCATTAAACTAATACCAACAACACCACACATTGATACTTGATTTCTGCACTCGTGCCTTCAAAAACAGCTCGATCAATACATTGATAGTAGATTGGTTAGATCATATTGATTTTTCACAATGATTCACGTTTGTTTCTGAAGTTTGGTACTCTCTACAACAATTGAATCTAGGTTCTGTGAATGTTAAAATCGGTCTGGCATCATGGAAAATCCCCATGGTTATTCCCCATTGTAGGGATATGACAATGGCGCAAGAAATGAAGGGAAAAAATAAAACTTTTCTGAGAGATTTCAGAGACTTGTTTTCTTTGGTAGATTCAAATATTGCTTGGCATAGATTGTAGAATTAGATTAATGCACAAGCAAAAATAGATAGCATTTATTTTAATATAAACACTCTTAATAACAATTCAATGCGCAAGAAACATGAATCGCAAACAAAGATGAAGGAGGACCAAAGGTCGCATGATCCAATCTCACCATAGCTAATAGAAATATGAATCCTGAGGATAACAGATCCAATTAAATTTAGATCGGATTGAGGCTAATAAATTGATTTGTAGCGGAGATCTGAAATAAATTTACAATCAGAGGAACATGCATACTAGAAACGTATGTTTGCATCGCTTTCTTTTAGAAAGTTGATGTGGCCGCAGAGCTTGGGTTTCCTCATCTATTGACTCATTTAGCATCCATTCTCTCTATCTCTCATAGTTGTAATGAACCATGCTACGATCCGGTGCCTCGCGTGTTTGCAATAATCTGAAAATCAAGGATGAAAATGTAGTGAAGTAGCACCTCAAAGCCTTCTTGAACTTACTCGTGGTGGCAAGGCAGAGGTTGTTGGTTTGAATGATGAGAAAGGGAAATTAAGGAAAAGACACTTGGTTGATTCTCTTTGGAAAGAAAGTTATAACGAGCCTTCTGCTCTTTGAGAAAATGGCCTCCTTGTTTTTTTAGGAGAGGATGAGCTTCCCCCAGACATTGCAAGTAAACACTTTGAGCCCCCACTTAGAGCATGGGCATCACCTCGATCTACGTAGATCTGGTGTGAGATCTCTTCTTCACGATTAATTCTTTTGGGTCATCTTTCTTCATGCGCATCATCACACCATTGGATGCATCTCACCATCCATGGAAAACCACCAAGATGTTACCAGGTGATGCAATGCGCCTCCTAGGACACGTCTGCTCCCACCCGGACCTTCTTTTCCTTTTAGCCTGAAGAGCTGAAACACTCTTCAGATCCCTTATCGGGACTTTTCTACACCCACAGAACTCACCTTATGATCTCCCTTCGCCCTAAGGGGAAATCAAGCCTCGCGTGATCGTGAGTCCTGCACTCACGAGGTCCAGTCTTACAAATCCACGAAACCCGATAAATATTCTTCGAATGCTTACCTTGCTCCTATCGGGAATTTCCCCGTCGGGAAATCGGCCTTTGTGTTGTTGTGATCCACTGCTCCCACGGATCCCCGATTCCCGATTTGCGATGCCACTTGGCGTTGACTTCAGGAGGGGCTTGACCCTTCGACACTTGTCCTTTGCTCTACACCTATGGCCCACACCCCTGTGGTGATCGGGAAATCGTGTATCGCGATTTCACTATGCTCGAGTCTCTCGTCTCCGGAAAACCCAATTCTTCGATTCCCGACTCTTCAGGATCTCTCGCCACATGTCCTTACTGATGGACGGTTCTAAGTGCCCCGTTAGGATATCGCGAATCGCGATTCCAACCTACAAAGATTTCACACTTCTGAAATCCCCAATGGATTAAATCCTGATGACTCCTCCTTGACACACTAGAGCTTAAACCCAGTGCAACTTTCCCGTGATCTCCCGGCTGACGGGAAAACACCCACTGATCCAACGCTCACCAATCTCTTGAGCTTGGCTCAGTTGTGGTCGTAGCCTCCTCGCACTTCCACGAGATCCACCGGCTGGCGGGTTTTGTCGGTCTCCTCTATGAGATCCTAGCCGTCGACTTCCTCCTTGAGATTTCTCTGAAATGATTAAATGTCTTTTTTCTCCAAACTTGCTCCCCAAGCCTGCGCTTCAAATTCCTGGTTGAACCTTCCTCGACACAAACCTTCTATGATCCCTTTCAACGATATCACAAAAGGTTTTATACCTCCTGAGATTATTTGCTCTGGCTCCTTCAGAGGAATTTATGCACACTCCTTGCGCTCGGCATTCAACAACTTCTCAAGTGTTGAATCCCTCTTTCTCTGCACACTTCCTGCAGTAGCAGTTCTTATCTCCTTTTGCTCAGATACACAACTGAGACTTCTTCTTCAGCCTGCACACTCCTTGCATGGCTTCAACAATCCATTCCACTTCTGGGCGAATGAGAGCAAGAGTTAGACCACTGAGCCTTCATCAATGCGCTCCCTGCGGATGAATTCAACTGCATGCCTTGCAGGAATCTCTTGGCTCAGATAGAGAAACAATTGAAACTCATTCTCTCTCAGACTTCAAGTTAAACCATGAAATCACATGCATAGCATATATAGAGCAAATGCATAATCAGAAAACAAACATTCATAATCACATGAATGATATACGCAGAGAAACAACACCAGCCATGAATTTGAATCAGAACTTTCTTCTATTAATTCAAAATGCTTGTACATGGGTGTTCTTCACAGTTTTCTCTGCTTACTCTTCTTTTCTCCTGAATGCTTGATAATGTTACAATGATACAATGAGGGTGTCTATATCCATTTTCCCTCCTTCCATCTAAAATTGTCTAATATGGAAAATAAATCCTATCTAGCTGCATTAACTAGATTAAATGCCTCCTATCTACTTTAGACAAGAGCGTATGGCTCGAGGTCTGATACAACATACAAAAGGCGCTCCTTCATAAAAGATCATTTAAAACTTGCGCTACAATCCCAAAGTACTTTTTAAAATTTTGGGTTTGTTTATCCAACTGATCTCCGCTTGATGTGCTGGCTCGCTTGTTGAGTTGGTGATGCTCCTGCATCATACTCTTCGGCTTGAAAACTTTCATGGGCTCCTGTCCATGAGCTCCTGCACGGTCTGTCCATGCTTTTGGATAACTGCTTCTATCTCCCAGCTAGTATCTTCCACTGGATGATTTTTCCATTTCACCAGATACTCGAAGTATTGCTTACGTCTGGTTCTTTTACTGACTCTCTTGTCAAGTATATACTCCCTCTGTGGCCTTTCTAAAATCGGCATCTGCTTCTGCCACTGGATTTCTGGCTGTTCATCACTTTCAGCTCCTTCTTCCTCAGCCTTATATGGATATAAGTCTGAGACATTGAATGTCGGAGATATTCCAATGTCATCTGACAACTCAATCTTATATGCGTTCTCTCCCAATTTCTTCAGGACTCTGCATGGCCCAATTTTCTTCATCTTCAGTTTGTTGTATGTTCCCCTTGGGAACCTTTCCTTCCTCGGATGTGCCAAAACTAGATCACCAACTTCGAAGTGAAGTTGTTTCCGACGTTGATCTGCTCTGCGTTTGTACTCCTGGTTCGATTCTGTCAATCGCTGCTTCACCCTGCTGTGAAGATCCTCCATCGCCTCTGCGAATTATTCAGCGCTTGCGCTTTTGGTTATTATCTGCTCTGAATCCCTCATATTAGATACTCCTCTTGGCTACCTACCATATACGATTTCAAATGGACCTTTACCTGTGCTTTTGTTCACTGAATCGTTGTAAGCAAATTCTGCCTGTGGCAACACATTATCCCAGCTGCTGTGGTGCTCTGTCACTAGGCTTCTGAGTAAGTCTCCCATGCTTCTATTCACAACCTCTGTTTTCCCATCCATCTGAGGATGATAGGTAGAACTAAACATCAAGTTAGTTCCCATTTTCTTCCAGAGTGTCCTCCAAAAATGTCCAATGAACTTTGTATCCTTATCCGATACAATGCTTCTGGGTAAACCATGAAGTCTAACAATCTCCTTGAAGAACAAGTTCGCGATATGAGTCGCATCACTGGTCTTATGGCATGGAATGAAATGTGCCATTTTGGAAAACCTGTCAACCACCACAAATATTGAATCATGTCCTCTTTGCGTCCTAGGCAATCCCAATATGAAATCCATGCTGATTTTGTCCCACGGCCTCTCAGGTATGGGTAATGATTGGTAGAATCCCGCATTCTGCTTTCCGCCCTTTGAATGTTGGCATATTCTGCACCCGTCAACAAAATTCTTGACATCTGTTCGCATCTTCGGCCAGAAGTATGCTTCGCTCAGCTTTTCGAACATCTTGTCATGACCAAAATGCCCTGCTAATCCGCCACTGTGCTTTTCTTTTAGCAGATTCTCCCTCATGGAGCAATTAGGAATGCATAACTGGTTTCCTCTGAACAACAATCCATTCAGGATCATGTAATCTATCCACGGGCTTCTGTCTCTGAGAACTGGATTCTCATCTGCCTCGTATGCTTCAGCAAAATCTGCATCACCTGCATACATGTCCTTAAGATTTTCAAAACCCAATGTTTTGACTCGGAACTCCTGCAGCAACAAACACTTCCTACTCAAAGCATCAGCCACTTTTTTAGTAGTCCCTAAAATGTGTTTAATTACAAATGTAAAATTCTGCATATACTCTACCCATTTAGCATGTTTCTGATTCAACTTCTCCTGCTGAGTCACAAACTGTAATGCATGATTATCACTATATAGAACAAATTCTTTCGGGATCAAGTAATTCCTCCACTTATTCAACGCTTGTATGATAGCATAAAATTCTTTATCATACGTTGAATACTTCACCTTTTCCTCATCCAGCTTCTCGCTGAAGTATGCAATTGGTCTGTCCTCTTGGCTCAAGACCGCTCCTATGTCAAAGCCACTTGCATCACATTTCACTTGAAATGTCTTCATGAAATCTGGTAACACCAACACCGTCTGTTCGGTGATCTTTCACTTCAACAGATTGAATCTCTTCTCTACCGCTTCAGTCCAATGAAAATATTTATGTCTTTTCTTGACTGTGTCCATCATCGCTGCGCTAATTCCACTGAAGTTTCTGATGAATTTTCGGTAGAAACTTGCCAAACCATGGAAACTTCTCACCTCGAAAATATTTCTTGGTGATGGCCAATTTTTAATTACCTCCACTTTACTTGGATCCATCTTCAATTCATTTGTCGATATGACAAACCCCAAGTAAATGAGTTCTCTCTTCATAAATGAAGACTTCCTCACATTGATCAACAACTTCTCTTGCTGTAGATTTCTCATTACTGCAGCTAAATGCTTCAGATGCTCTTCCTTTGTTTTGCTGAAAATCAATATGTCATCTAAATAAACAATGACAAACTTACCAATGAATTCCTTCAACACTTCATTCATCAGCCTCATGAATGTACTTGGTGCATTCGTCAAACCAAATGGCATGACTAGCCATTCATACAACCCTTCATTGGTTTTGAAGGCTGTCTTCCACTCGTCGCCTTCCCTCATGCGAATCTGATGGTATCCACTTTTCAAATCAACCTTTGAAAAAAATTCTGCTCCACTCAAGCAGTCCATCAAGTCATCCATCCTCGGCAATGGAAACCTGTACCTGATGGTTATTTTGTTGATGGCTCTGGAATCAGTGCACATTCTCCAACCTCCATCCTTCTTTGGACTTAGTACCGTTGGAACGGCACACGGACTTAGACTCTCCCTGACCAGTCCTTTATCCAGCAATTCCTGTACCTACCTTTTGACCTCTTCATTCTCCTGCGGCGTCAACCTATACGCTACTTTGTTTGGCTAACTGGATCCTGGTATGAGGTCTATGTGATGGCTCACGCTCCTCATCGACGACAACAAATGAGCTAGTTCGTCCACCACTATATCAGCGAACTCTTCCAGCAGTTCCTGAATTTTCTCCAGCAGATCATCCACTCTTGTGCTGGTCAAAACAACCCTCAGTTTCCTGACCACAAAGAATTGTGGATCTTCCTTCTTCTTTACTTCTACCAGAAGTTCCTTCCCACTCATGAGAAGTATCCTATTGTTCACTTCAGGTTTCACCTCCTTATTTGTTATCGAAAGTAACATATGTGTTCTCCCGTTCTTCTCTAAAGTATATGTATTCATCTTCCCATCATGAATTACGTTTCTGTCATATTGCCATGGTCTACCTAGCAATAAATGGCATACATCCATATGAATAACATCACAGAGAATTTTATCATTGTATCCTCCTATCTTGATGTCAACTAAGCACTGTTTAGTGACACTCACCTGATGTCCCTTCTGTAGCCATGAAACCTTATATGGACTCGAGTGATCTGTTGTCTCCAGCTCTAATTTCTCCACCATCTCGATTGAAACGAGATTGTCGGTGCTTCCGCTGTCCACAATGACATTACATTTCCTGTCCTTGGTCTTGCATGCGGTCCTGAACAGTCTGCTTCTATGAGCTATGTCCTCCACCTCCTTCTTGGGTGTTACGAGAACTTTTCGCATCACCAAAGACCTTCCGTCTTCTGCGTCTTCTGCTTCAGCAGCTCGCCTTCATGCCTCGGCAATGTGAGCTTCTGCTCCCTCTTTCTTCCTATCTAGACAGTCAACTGCTTTATGTCCATTTTTCCCACATGTGTAGCATGTGATAACTCCACCTCGGCCTCTTCCTCTACCTCTGGTACGAGGAAAAGTATTGTTATCAGCGTATCCTCCATCTGGTTCTGCCTGTTGCCTTCGCTGTTCAGCGTGCTGGCCTCGCTAAGAACTTCCACCTCTCTTGGTTCTTGTCTGAGGCTTCTTCCAGTCGTCCTTAGATTTTTGGAACCTGTCTTGGGCAACTAATTTTCCCCTTGGCTGGCTGTTGCCTCGCCCTTGCTGTGTTGGCTTATGGCTTAGTTTCTCTTCTGCCTTCAATGCCATTTGATACGCATCCTCAACTGTTCTGACGGTTGTCATGCTCATCTCATCCTAGATATCGTATCTTAAGACATTCATATACCTGGCTACTTTTTCATCATCGCTCTCCTGATGACCTGCTCTAATATTGAGCTTGTAAAATTCTTCAGTGTATTCCTTCGCCGTCATCAACTTCTGTCTCAGGTTCTGTATTCTCCTGAATAGTGTGATCTAATAATCCCTCGGGATGAATTTTGCCTTCATCTTCACAATCATTCGATCCCAACTTTTGATCTTTTGTTTGCCTTTGGAACGTTTATCTGCCTGAAGCTCATCCCGCCATAATGCTGCATGTCCCTTTAATTTCGTGACATCATGCCTGACCTTTTTATCTTCTTCGATATCCTCATAATCGAAGTAGGTGTCAAGAGATCTAATCCAATCCAGAATCTCTTCTGCATCCAAATTTCCTTCGTAGACTGGAATGTCCATTTTTGTCTTAGAACTCATCCGAGCGATAGCCTTAATTAACCGCTCATTTGCTGCATCCTCGGCTGCAACTTCTCCTTGTTGTTCAGCTTCAGCTTTTCCCTCAGAGTCGCTTAAGTCTCCATCATTGGCTATGCGTCTCTGCGCTGCTTCCATATCTTCCAATCTTGCTCTGAGATTGCGTATCTGCCTTTCCATCTTTGGATTCCCTGTCGGCCTACCTCTTCTTCGCACATCCCTATCCTCTGGATCAGGCAACTTCCTTTCTCTTCTTGGCGGCATGGTGAAATTCCCTCTTTTCTCTCTGTCGCAAAAAACAAAGAGTTCCTTCTCTGATACCACTTGATGCAACGCGCCTCCCAGGACATGTCCGCTCCCACCAGGACCTTCTTTTCCTTTTAGCCTAAAGAGCTGAAACACTCTTCAGATCCCTTATCGGGACTTTTCTACACCCATAGAACTCACCTTATGATCTCCCTTTGCCCTAAGGGAAAATCAAGCCTCGCGTGATCGCGAGTCCTGCACTCACGAGGTCGGGTCTTACAAATCCCCGAAACCCGATGAATATTCTTCGAATGCTTACCTTGCCCCTATAGGGAATTTCCCCGTCGGGAAATCGGCTTTTGTGCTGTTGTGATCCACTGCTCCCATGGATCCCCGATTCTCGATTTGCGATGCCACTTGGCGTTGACTTCAGCGAGGGCTTGACCCTTCGACACTTGTCCTTTGCTCTGCGCCTATGGCCCACACCCCTGTGGTGATCAGGAAATCGCGTATCGCGATTTCACTATGCTCGAGTCTCTCGTCTCTAGAAAACCCGATTCTCCGATTCTCGACTCTTTAGGATCTCTCGCCACATGTCCTTACTGATGAACGGTTCTAAGTGCCCCGTTGGGATATCGCGAATCACGATTCAAACCTACAACGATTTCACACTTCCGAAATCCCCGATGGATTAAATATCGATGACTCCTCCTCCGCACACTAGATCTTAAACCCAGTGCAACTTTCCCGTGATCTCTCGGCTGACGGGAAAACACCCACTGATCCAACGCTCACCAATCTCTCGAGCTTAGCTCGGTTGTGGTCGTAGCCTCCTCGCACTTCCACGAGATCCACCGGCTGGCGGGTTTTGTCGGTCTCCTCTATGAGATCCTGGTCGTCGACTTCCTCCTTGAGATTTCTCTGAAATGATTAAATGTCTTTTTTCTCCAAACTTGCTCCCCAAGCCTGCGCTTCAAATTCCTGGTTGAACCTTCCTCGACACGAACCTTCTATGGTCCCTTTCAACGATATCACAAAAGGTTCTATACCTCTTGAGATTATTCGCTCTGGCTCCTTCAGAGGAATTTATCCGCACTCCTTGCGCTCGGCATTCAACAACTTCTCAAGTGTTGAATCCCTCAGACTCTGCGCACTTCTTGCAACAGCAGTCCTTATCTCCTTTTACTCAGATACACAACTGAGACTTCTTCTTCAGCCTACGCACTCCTTGCACGGCTTCAACAACCCATTCCACTTCTGGGCGAATGAGAGCAAGAGTTAGACCACTGAGCCTTCATCAACGCGCTCCCCACGGATGAATTCAACTACACGCCTTGCAGGAATCTCTTGGCTCAGATAGAGAAACAATTGAAACTCATTCTCTCTCAGACTTCAAGTTAAACCATGAAATCACATGCACAACATATATAGAGAAAATTCATAATCAAAAAACAAACATTCATAAGCACATGAATGATATACGTAGAGAAACAACACTAGCCATGAATTTGAATCATAACTTTCTTCTATTAATTCAAAATGCCTGTACATGGGTGTTCTTCACAGTTTTCTCTGCTTACTCTTCTTTTCTCCTGAATGCTTGATAATGTTACAATGATACAATGAGGGTGTCTATATCCGTTTTCCCTCCTTCCATCTAAAACTGTCTAATCTGGAAAATAAATCCTATCTACCTGCATTAACTAGATTAAATGTCTCCTATCTACTTCAGACAAGAGTGTATAGCTCGAGGTCTGATACAACATACAAAAGGCGTTCCTTCATAAAAGATCATTTAAAACTTGCGCTACAATCCCAAAGCACTTTTCAAAATTTTGGGTTTGTTTATCCAGCTGATCTCCGCTTGATGTGCTGGCTCGCTTGCTGAGTTGGCGATGCTCCTTCATCACCAGGCCTTTAAGATCATAAGCTCTGATACCAATTGAAGAAATTGAGCATAAGAATATTAGGACAAGAAGATTGGCGGAAAAGGCCTCAAGCCATAATTCTCAACATTGTATTCATCTTAATGATACAAATATATAATACAACAATGAAACCACCTCAATTGTTCTCATGTCAACACCTCATCAAGAGATAAGGTAAGAGGAGACAATATAGGAATCTAGAAACACACTTAGGATAACAACTATATCCTAGTATGTAAAATAAATAAAGGTGGTATACTTAGACTTAATGATTGTATATGATAAAGATGCTAACACTAGTTTGGTGGGGGTCATCTCAACCATTGTTGGTTCCCCTCACCATCTCTCTCATACATCATGATCTATCTTGGCAATCCCCTTCAGTAGTTAAGCAACATTATCCATTTTATTTAATAACATAAATACATACATTACCTTTTATAAAAAAAAGGTACATCAATTCCAACATCCACACATATGCAGTCTGCCCATAGTCTTTTAGCAAGTTACAGTTATATTTACAAGATGGGGGAAACAAGGGTGTTAGAGGGTTCTTCAGATTTTCCAAATTTATTGTACTGTACTTATGATATCATAACTACATGAGCCAGACATTCCTCACAAACCTCTACATGCATTCATGTTTTTTTTTTAATCAAAGGTAGTGGATGAACTTCATTTAAGGCACATGATATAAAATATATGAGTTATTAGGATGACACTTTGCAATAGAACATTACAAAGCATGACTAGAGTAAATAAATAATGAAATAAAGCATTGCATGCACTAGAACATAATGGGGATATTAGGACGAGGTTGACATTCACTATGGATGACCTTCACTATGGTTGACCTTAACTATAATTGACATTCACTATGGATGACCTTCACTATGGTTGACCTTGGTTGACCATGACCATGGTTAATTGTGGTTGACTATGGTTGACAATGATTAACCATGTTTGAAAGTTGTTATCCATAGGAGACCATGGTTGGCCATGACCATATTTGACCAAGACTATGGATCACATTCAAATAGTGAAATTTGGAAGTGTTTGTCACATTATGATGACATAATATCCACGTAACATTGCGACGATGAAGCTATGTTGATGAAATTGTGATGGCGAGGCTATGTTCATCACATCGTGACAATATGGTTATTTTTGTGACATTGCAAGGGAGGGGATAAGTTCGTCAGATTGCAACGACAAGATATTTGCATCACAATATGATGACAGGATATTTGCATCACAATATGATGACAGGATATTTGCATCACATTGAAATGATGGGGTTACATTCATCACATTGCGATGATAGTATATTGTTTGTTACATATTGACAATGGCGGGGATATTGCGATGAGGAGTTTATGTTCATCACATTACAATGACATGTCATTTAAGTAAAAAGTGGCAATGTGATGAACATAAATGTTGTATGTTCATCATATGTTGAATGGATATGTGATGAAAATAAGTGTCTGTGTTCATCACATAGCGATGACATGATATTTATTTTGACAATGGGGCGATGTTCATCACAGAATGATGAAAGGACATTGTTTTTCACATTATGACGACAGGATATTTGTGTCACAGACGGCGAGGATATGTTCATCACATTAGGACGACGAGGTTGTGTTCATCACATTGCAACAATATGGTTATTTTCATCACATTGTGATGACGAGATTATGTTCGTCACATTGCGACAATATGGTTATGGCCTATCATGTTCATCACATTGCGACAATATGGTTATATTCATCAAATTGTGACAATATGGTTATATTCATCAAATTGCGACAATATGGTTATGAAAAGACATGCTCATTACATTGCAAAAATATTGTTATGGCCACTCATGTTCTTCACATTGCGACAATATCATTGTGTTCATCACATTGTGACAATATGGTTATGGCCAACCATGTTCAACCATTGTCAACCATGGTCATGGTCAATCAAGGTCAACCATAGTTATGTTTGTCACATTGTGACAATATGATTATGTTCGTCACATTGTATGTTCAACATATAAGGCTAGGTTCCTCACGTTGCAACAATATGGTTATGTTCGTCACATCGTGTGTTCAACGTATAAGGCTAGTTTCGTCACATTGTGACAATATGGTTACGTTCGTCACATTGCGATGGCATGCATATGTTCGTCACATTGGGAGGGTAGGATATTTGCGTCACATTATGATGACTGGATATTTTCATCACATTGCAAAGACGGGGATATTTCATAACATTGCGACAATAGGATAATGTGTGTCACATATTGACGATGATAGGGGTAGTGCAATGATGGGGCTATGTTCATCACATTGTCACGTCATGAAATTTAAGTAAAAAGTGGTTATGTTATGAATAGAAATATTGTATGTTCACCGTATGTAATATGGCTATGTGATGAACATGAATGTTGTATGTTCATCATATTCTGACAAGAGGACATTTATTGTGATGATGGGGCTATGTTCATCACATTACGATGACAAGACATTGTTTGCCACCTTGTGACGACACGCTATTTGCATAACATTGAGATGAGGAGGCTATTTTCATCATTTTGCGATGACAAGGCTATGTTTGACTTATCTTAAGTGAAGTGTATGCAACCAATTTCAAGTTAATTATATTTTTTTTTAATATAATAAAATTTGAAATTTAATAAATTGTATCAACATTTTCAACATCCAATTGTATAAAAATGTATGTAGTAATATATATGTTATAGATATATTTAACTTGAAATTATGTCAAACATTTTTAATATCTAATTAAATGTATGTATTAATTTACTTATCCTAAATGAAGTTTATGCACCA
>ML780194.1:565443-588709 GCA_009831015.1 Picea engelmannii | reverse complement strand
AAGGATGACGAAGAATATGACAACATCTTCAATTCATAACCATATGATTGGAATTTATGGTTAAAACATCATTAAATGTGCCCATTTCCAATAGGTGTACACATTTCGGCGTAATAATAATAATAATAATAATAATAATAATAATAGAAAATTCATGTACATGGTTTTGAAACCCATGGTATTCACCCATGATGTTTGAAAAATAAATAAAAAATAACAATAAAGTAATGAAAATACACTACTCCTACGAGGCACCCCATAAGTATTATAGATAAGGGTATCTCATTTGTAAAGGAGGACATCCATTCATGATGTATTTCTAAGGATTTTTCCATTTAATAAAGAGTTGATTTGGTGTCACTTTATTCTCTTTACTTCAGTGTGTTGCATTTACTTTCCTAGTTTCAATTTTATTTCTTTCATAATCCATATCAGTGCTATTACAACAGTCTTATCCTTGTTGTTTCTCAGTGCATTTCCCTGACTAGTTCAGGGTATAGAGAGTTGGGTCCTGAACTAGTTTCACTTGAGGACAACCACTCTCACTAGCCCAGGAAACCTCCCATGGTGAAAACAATAGAGATGATGGAGCACGAGATCCATATAATATGTTACTTAAGGAAGCCCCAACATAATAACATAATGAAATGATGGATTAATTCGCTTAGATCCTTCAATGACTACCGACGATGACCAAAGCATCTTCTTCAGGAAGCCATTTCAGAGGTCCGACACCTTTCAAGGTACAAGTCAATTTTGATATCCCCTTATTTAAAGGCCAGGTAGATGTATATGCTCTAGAAAAATGGTTCAATATGCTAGAAGATTATTACTCTATCCAAAACAATTTCAATAGCGAAAATATCATCTTCAGGCTCCTTGACTCCCTTCCCCATGTCAAATCTTGGTGGGAAGATTACTCAGAGAGGTACACCACAGATGACTCTACAACATTCGAGAGAGAACCCGGCTGGGAAGCCTTTGTGAATGATATCAAGGAGGATTTCTACCATTTTGGAAGCTATGATGACCAATACATCAGATAGATGAGTCTGTGGTAGGAGAGAGACGAGACAGTGTTGGAGTACACCAACACCTTCTATACCTTACAATCAAAGTTGGGTATCAAAGAATATGAGAATATCCTAGTTATGAAGTATCGTAGTGTCCTACACATGTACATCCAAATAGAGATGGATTTCTTAGACATATCCTCATTGGGAGCCACCTATCGATATGTTGTCAAAATAGAGTAGAAATTTAATAAATTGAATAAGAAGGGGTTTGGGTTTACAGATACGCCACAACAGAAGCATGACATAGGAAAACATAAATCATGTAACAAAGGACAAATCAAAGAGAGTGAATATAAAGAAAATCATTCTAGACTACCGGCTAACAAGGGTGATGGGAAGTCTAAGAAGGACACCAAAAAGTGGTGTGAGTTCCACAAAATCCCTTGGTGCAACACCGTTGGATGTCGCTTGAAATAATTATTGTTGGCCGAGCTCAAAGAAAAAGAATTATAACTTGGCTCGAACTTTGATTTAGAGTACAATAAAGGGAAACAAATCATTAATGTAGAACCCACAACTACCATTGTTGCTACACCAATCCAACCAAAAGAACCAAAGGATCCTAGGAAGGGGGTGTGCCTCTTCCACTCGTAGATGTCGGTACAGGGGACCCCTTTGCATTTTATCGTTGACACTGGGATCCAACATAATATGATCTTAGTCAAGGTCATCAAAAGAATGAAGTTGTCGACAGTTCCACACACCCAATCATGCACCATCGGATGGTTGAGCCAGGGATGAGTGTTAACCAATTGAATATATTTTTTGTTCTATGCAATGGGAAAGGTACTAGATGTATATTTATATTTCATTTTGTAATAAAATTTACCAATCTCTTTCTAGGGATATAGATATGTGGATAGATAAATAAATAGATAGATATAAATTTCAAGTGTGAGTGTGTATACACAAGGGAATAAAATTGGATAACTTTTTATACATAGTTGGAAAACAATATATACAAATAAGAATATGTGTAAACTATACTAAAGATAATCTACTTCTAGAACACATCCATAACAATGTAAACATCATTATTTTGGTTTTGAGTGCTTGTTAGAAATTTATCATGGAAATTGTAAAGTAATGGAACTATTATAGTTGTATACCTCCCTTAAGGGGATCTAAAAGTAATTGTGTTCCATTATACCTTTAAAGGTATTAAAATAAAGCATTTTTTCTCCTAAAATATCTAACTAGATGACATCACACTTATTTAATTTGCATCTACCCACTACGAGGAAAACACCTTGAAGTGGAGATTTTTAGTGTTACAAAAATATTCAATTTTTTTAAAAAGACCTCCACTACAACCTACGTTATTCTAAAGAGATGTTTTAATAACAAAAAAATATTGGTAGGAAGAAGGTTTTAACATAGGTGTTTTTGTTGGTGCTTGTATTGGTAAAACACACCAGTTTTTTCTCATGTAACTCATGTCAATGCATATATAAAACTAAAAGTCGTCGATGCTCTTGTAATTATTACACACTCATTCTGCCTTTTATGTTGTATGAAACACTCATGTTTTTTTGTGCTTACATATGCACTGGTCTGTATTGTTTTTTGTATGTAGCAACAATGATTGTATAAGAATTATGCACCAAGTCATTCTTTTTTTTTATGGAACAATGGTTCTATTATATCTTGTACACATGGGTTCATATACTACCATGTGTATTGAAGGGTAGTGAAATTTCAAATATTTGAGGTGAGATGTTGATGCGATTGTTTGTTACTAAGCATCGATGCATATTTTGAATTTAAAGAAAAAATGCACATATTATATGTAAAGAACCAATGTGTATTGTTATCATGCATACCATAATATTTTGAAGCAATAAACATAATTGTATGTTATGTCATTTAAGAAACATTGTTTTATTTTCATTTTTTAACACTAGTGCATCAATGTAATTAATAAGCATTAGTGCATCAATGTAATCAATAGGAACTAGTGCATATAACTCATAAAAAGACACAATTTTCTATATTATGATATCCATCATTTAGTGAATTCAAAAGAATAAAATGCATTGATACTTGTATATATTTTAATTAAATGTTTTTTTACAAATTTTCAATTAATAATCTCAAAATCAAATATTTTTTTTATATTTTTGTTATTGCATTTTGATATAATGATTGCATGCAATAAATAAGAAATTCATCTTATTATATATGAAGAAGAGACCAATTTTTATACAAAATGGGACAACGTAAAGGTCCACAATAATCAAAATGCAACCAATACATAATTTTTACACGTATTAAACAAAATCCCTAATTTTAACACACAAATATTCCAGAACATACAAATTGCAGTAACGTTGAACAATTATATTGATTGTCATTCATCACTTGAAATGTTTTCATCGCTTGAGCTATGTGTGTGCCTCATTTATTCATCATTTGTAGGTGATAGTATACTATGGCCATTTAACAAGTATCACAATTTAACCTAGGTTTGTATAATTGTGCATGTTTTGTACAAACATGAAGAATAGCATCAATGATTTCGATAGTAACAAAAATATTCATGAAGTGATTAAGGAGTATCATTTTTACATTAATGATGATTGTGCACATGATACATATTCTATTCAACATCGTTTTGTTTTACTTTATAAATAATTAGTGAGACAAGGAGTCACTTTTAAATAACATTGGGTGTGGTTATATGGTTGCACTAGTCAGTTTAAATCAACACAACTATTATCATGCTTGTGTTTACTTCATAATAAAATAAACATCGATCACACATGGAGAAAATGGAAAATATATACTCAATTGAGAAACATATAAGTACTCTTTCTTTTTTCTTAGTCCATTAATGAGTTTCAAAACCAAATAACAAATTTGTTAAACTATGGAAACATGAATAATTGAGACCATTTCTAGCATTGATTTATGCACATATTTAGAATGAACGAGATTTGATTCACAAGGACTATGACCATGTTCTTGATATGGTTAAGGTTATGTATTTGATGTCCTTGCACTGAAAAATAATCTAGAAAAGGTGCACTATTATTTAATATGATGCACTAGACAAAAAATCATATTGATTCTAGAATCCCTCAAATTATATATAGACAATTGGTTCAATGATTTTAATGGGACATTTTTTTGAAGAAGTCAAGAAATTGAATAACCTCATTCTTTTCCGAAACTATCCACTAGATGGTATATGTGCTCAATATAGTCATTTGGTCATAGAAACTTTGTTGCACTTAAAAGAAGTTATTAGTGGAAAAAAACTCAATAGGCAACAGAAATTGTCAATAAAATATCATGAAACCATTTGTGACACATTCATATGAATGGAAATAATGTTGGATGAACACTTATTTTCTTGAGGCTATAAAATAGAATCATTATATATTGAACATTATAGGAAATCGGGTTATACTTAAGCCATTTCAATGAGTTTTGATTCAAATAATGTTGGATGAACACTAATGTTGGATACCAATGAGTTTTGATTCAAATAATGTTGGATGAACACTAATGTAGGAAATCGGGTTATACTTAAGTCATTTCAAATAATTTTATAGGAAATAATGTTGGATGAACACTTATTTTCTTGAGGCTATAAAATAGAATCATCATATATTGAACATTATAGGATAATCAATAGGTCGAGGGAGAGGATACAAATTTGTTAATTAGGTTTTCACCCCAAGGCCGAAGTTACTTCTTCTTTCACGAAGCGGGAGCATCTCTCGTAAATATCTCAGCAAGACAAAGATCTCTGCAGCGGAATTGGCCGGCCCGATAAGATTGCAATTAATTTCATTAGCTATAGATCTCAACTTTGCATATAAAATAAAAAGTGTCTATACATGTAGGTTGATAACAAATATAGATTTATGGTATACAAGTACGAAACATTCAGCAGTGATAGTTTTTAGGAGCAATACAAAGCATTAATTATAGTTTTTATAAGAAACAATTATGTTGCTAGAATATTATATTTTATATGTGTTATATGAATTGTTTATAAAAATAATATAAAGAATTTAGTAATAGTTTATAAAAGTAATTAGTGTAGAGTTATTTTAATTTTGGATCTAGCATGTGTTAATAGTATCAAATTTTTTGAGGAGGTATAAATTTTTTCTTAATATTTAATTTAAAAAAAAAAAACATTTCAAAGGACTTGATTTCTTTGCATAAAATACATAGAAAGTTAAAGATGGATCTACCTTAGTTCTTATATATATGGTTAAAACATTTCAATTATATATATATATATATATATATATATATATATAATGTGTTAACTCCATGTTGAGAATGGAAGGAATTACACATCTCCCTCATATGATCAACACATCATTGAAATGTTTTGACCATAACTATGAATCCATCATGTGCTGCCAAAAAAGAGATCCCTTGAGGTGCAGATATTTCCTCAAGTTTTCTCATTTAAAACAAGATTTTCACCTCAAAGGATTTGAGCCTCATGATAGATCCAGAGTTAACAAGGATCTATGTTGGTTATATGTATATGTATATGTATATGTATAGAGAGATTTCATATGAGCAATTAGTTTACTTTTAATTTATTTAATTGAAATATTTTTTTATTATTAATATTGTTTTTAAATATCTATATTATGTGTGGGGGGGGCCTAATGATTAAGAACATGTATTTCCTAGTCTCATACACCAATTTAGTGTATGTCTTAGCCATGACCTTAAAATTATATTATTATTATTATTATTGTTATTGTTATAAAGTGTGTGTCTCATGCACCAATTTAATGTCTACCTTAGTCATAACATTATTATTATTATTATTGAGAGAAAAAGATTTGGCATAAAAATACTTTTAACTCTATATCACATTTAGGTGCAATTAGCTCCATCTTTAAAATGAAAAAAATTGCACATCTTCATCTTATTATAATATGTTATTTGTTATTAATTTTTATGAGTCATTAAATTTATGTTAATGAGACATCATAAGAGAGTAATGTTTCATACAACTAAAGTAATCAATGATTAATTAAATTTCTTAGATATTGATAAGAGAGTATTGTTTCATACAACTAAAAGAATCACTTACTAATTAAATTTCATAATAATTGATTGGAGTAATTAAATTCTTAGAGTATTGGAAGAGGCCATTTAATTAAATTCTTTAATAATTAGAGCTTAATAATTAATTGTTGGATTAATGGAAAAACCATGCCCATGAGTAATGTGAACCATTTATAAGAAAAAATAAAAGTAAATTAAAAAGTTGAGAAATTTTGTAAAAGTGAAGTGAAAAGAATAATGTAAATAAAAGGGGATGGATTGTTGGACTTTGCTTTTAAATCGATTTCTCTTTTCTTGTAGAATTTATTCAATTGCTTCATGCACTTATAGGGAGTTTTACTCACCATGTTGAACGTGGCTTATGCATGGCTCAAAAAGGCCTTGGGAGCATGGTGTTTTGTAAGAGAAACAACTCGCAGCCAGTCAAATCTTCCCTAATATCATGTAAAATGTCTATTTGAACACAAGACCGTTGTGATATTTTTATTTGATTTTTCCAAAGCATTGGAAAAATAAATCCCACTAGCAGCGTAGATTTCCCAACACTGATTTCCCTTTGATTTGCTTTAAAAATATATATATTTCCGAAACACTGATTTCCCTTTGATTTGCTTAAAAAAAATACACCATGGGAGAAGTATTTAAATTGCATTTTTTTTTCAACTTATGTCGCTAAATATGGTCGAAATTGTAATGATCGGTTGTGAAAATCATAATTCCTCTATTTATTTCAATTTAGAGTTTGCAAATGACAAATCTCTAGAGTTAGATTTTCAATTCAGAGTTTATAGATGACTTAGTTCGGGAGTTAAATTTTCACGCTAAATTGAAGAGGAATTTAAAAATTGAAGAGGAATTTAAAAAGAAATTAGCATTGACTGTTTCAAAGTTAAAAAATTATTTTACTACAAATTAGCACATTCTAACTTGTTTGGCATTTCAATGTTAGGGTTAAGATTTCTAAGATAAGAGAATTTTTTGGAAACTAGAACCGGCTTCAAGCCTTGAAAAAAACATTCATATCTGCATCTAGATACAAATATTACTAGATAAAAGAATCTGAAAAAGATATTGATATGGTTAGAGACCAACATAAGTCTAAAACAATGTCTCTTCTGAACAAAAAGAGATAAGATATAAAAATTTCATACACTAGAAGAGCTTAAATTTCCCTCGCCATGTGGGAGGTATGGCCATATCAGAGCAAAGGCAAAGAGTTGATAGCAAGCTGGGCATCGCCATTTAATAGAATTTCTTGAAAGGGAGTTGAAGAAAGCATCAAACCTGCGACAAAGGATGTCCTCGTGGAAGAGTTGGTCAATAGCATCCCTTCGCAGGTCGAAAATAAGCTGCAGTTGATCCTCAGAAAAACCACTTGGGGGGTGCCTTTGGCATCGTTTCCTCACTGGAATTAAGCCTTGTGTCAAGATGGGTAACATCATGAGCCTTGTCTCCAAGTATCATGGGTGTTTCCTCTTCCATAACTAGACAACTCCAAGTCTCCTCCATCAGCAGTGGAGGAGAAGCACCTACATCTTGAGGGGAATTAACAAGAGGATTCTACAAATCTATGGAAGCCATCAGCTGGGAATCTAGTGGAGACTATGGAGGAACCAAATGGAACTCCTCTTCGATTAATAATGGTACCCATTCTTCCCCTTTCCAATTCTAAGCTATGGAGAGAAATTCAGTAGAGGGCGAACCAATGGAGGTCAAACCGGTAAGAGGTATTGAGGCCGGTGAACGTGGCAGAGCTTGGCGAATGTGACGAGCCATATAGCTATAGTAGGTTGGGCCTTGCTTCGACTTGCCCCTCTCATGCGACATTGAGACTAAGAATTGATCAAAGGGACAACATTAAAGGCACAAATGAACTAGAGAGTCGTAGACTAGGAAAAACCTTGAAAGACAAGAGGGTACATCCCACGGAGCCCAAATAAACAATGAAGAGAAAAATACATGCCTTACCTCTGCTAAATTACCAATTCTAATCATGGAAATAACAACTAATATTGAGTTAACAACACTCATCTTCCTCGTACCAGCGTTGATGTAGCCTGATGCTCTGCAAAATATGAACATTAAGTTTCCCACGAGACCGAGACTCACCTTTCCAATCGCAATGTTAATGCTCTACATAGGAGTGAATTGAGGGAGGGAGGCCAAGACTGGCCGCATTAAAATTGTTGGGCACATGTGTTCCAGTTATCACCCCATCTGGGGAAGAACAATCTCTGTGGTATAAGTTTATACATTGAAGCAATAGTGAAGGGGCACGGAAGAGGCCAGTGTCAATGTTGACATCTTCTCCCATTAGAGAGACTCCTTCATTCTCTAGCATGTCGACAATATTATTCGCCTCTCATAGGATATGTGAGGGAATGAGGATAAGAGAGGGACAAAGTAGGGCATGGAATATTTCTAGGAGACCAAGAAGACACCAACTAGGGAAGACTTTTGTAGTATCATATCCATTTATGATATTAGTATCTAATGAAATAATTACTTGAGAATCCCCTTCAATGATCAACTGATCCAAATTTAGACTGGAATCTAGATAGATATATTTGATAAGACCCCATAGCTCTACAGAGTTGTTTGAATCGAATCCCATTTTTCCAGCCATAATGTGCCTGATCTGGCTAGTGTTGTCTCTGATGACTGCCCCATATCCCGTAGGTCTAAGGTTACCCTTAGACGCTCCATCAAAATTCAACTTGAAAAACCCCGTGGGAGGACGTTTCTAGGAGGTAGGATTGTGGGTAAGAGAAGAACTAGGATTTTTGTTGGATATGTATAGATTGGAGTGAATATTTAACTGCCATGTAGAGAGAATGATGTTTTCCCTGGGGTTACATGAGAGATCTTCCTCGGTCCATTTTTTAGCTCAGATTGTTTCCTGTATGTTGTCATAGATCTTAGACCAGATAAGGGGAGGTACTGAGGGCTTGGAGTGAAATCTAGACAACAAATCCTAGAGGCAACTGCCATATCCGATTTAAAATTGGATTATGGAAAACTATAGATCCCCATATATCTATAGTGATTATTATATCATCCCTAACTCTATTAGTTTTCCTCATTATATATGATACTTGATCCCATATTTTAGTACTAAAGGAGAATTGATTTAATAATGGTGATACATTGACTCCTCCTATTGTTGACAAACTTGGCATATTTAATATTTAAATTAACAGAATTCAAATTGACATGAATAGATTCCTTTTTCCACAATACTTATTTTGGGAGTGAACATATTATATCAGCTAAATTTCATGGAATTAACCTATACTATTCACCATTTAACAAGGTATCAACACTAATTAAATAATTACAATCGCAGTCAACAACCAAGTAGTCGTCGATAATAATTGTTGTTGGATCTAAAGTTAAAATGGAGTAGTAAAGGAATCAAAGGCCCATTCAAATGGCATTGATAGAATGCTACCAATGTTAAACACCGACTTACCAACCCTATCTATTATTCCCAACAAAATCACAGGCATACAAAAACGAACGCAAGCATATAATGAGTTCGCAATCATAATTATAATTAAAATCGCAGTTAAAGCATGTAATTTCACAGTCAAATGAATTGAAGGGCTATTTGAGAAGAAAACACAGTTTGTTGAAACATAATAATCGATGTCTATAAAATTCCATTCCAATTGCTATTACCCAATCGATTTGCTGCCAGCATGTTAGTTCGCTATTTGTACATAAATGTGAATCCATGAAATCACGAGCAGTGGTAAATATACCGCCATTCATGCCATTTAAGGTAGAAATTCACAGTCACTTAAATTTGTTGTCAATAGCTATGAATTTCGTTGTCTATTAAAGGTGAAAGTTGTCTCCTGGAAATAAAACTGGAACTATATATTATTGTCCAATGCATGGATAATGTATAAAATTTCTTGATGTCTAACATATTATATTGTTGGAAAATTAAAACATATTAATTGCTACCATATTAGTCGCTACTAGAGCTTACACGAAATTAATCGCTACAATGTTCAATTCATTGGGTAACATAACATCGTAGTGTATCAATTCCAAGAGATATCATAGTAAAATAAGATAGTGTAGAGTAACAACGCCCAAAAAAGTCAAAATAAAATTGCACCATAACATCAGGTCGCTATCCAATGCTAATCACTATTGCAGAGGGAAAAAAAATGCAAACCAGAGTATGGAAAATGAAGGGAAAGTCACCATCAAATATATATATCAATAATGTAGAGGGTAAATCACAAGCTAGATGTGTTAAGCGCAAGGTAAGTTTTCCTTTAAAACATATCAAAATTCATAGGGAAATTCGCCAGGAAATGTAATATATATTGCACACTTAAATTGCCTGGAAAAGTATTGAAAACGCAGAGATATACTTCGCCAGGAAATGCATTGGAAACACAGACTTAAATTTGCCAGGAAAGGTATAAAACGTAGAGGATATTAAGCAGATCATGGAAAGAAAAAATAAACAAGAATAAACGTATTCAATCGCAAAGGCGCAAGTCAAACCATCAACCAGGAACAATCGACAGGGGCAGACAGCTGGGTAAACATCATTCGTTCATCATCCATGCATAGAAAAGCAAGGCATTAATATCTATAGGTCTATTAACACCAAAGTGACGACCGTCAATCTGGCTCCTAGCCGACTACTAAGGCATGGGCTGATGATCTAGGGATGAGGACAAAGTAAAAAGTCCAACTCTTCACAACCAATCAATAAAACCAATAGGACAAACACAACATTCGGGGATCGATTGCCAAGGGAGTCATGTCAAGAAACAATCTTAAGGCTATGGTGAATTTAAGTTCTCGATTAAAATGCTAAGTCAAACACCTTCTTTACACAATTAAAAGTACAGAAATGAAAGTGTAAGATCAATACTAATTTACCATGCAAAATAAAGCATGCGTATCATAGCCCAAGGTGACATATTTGAGTCGTTGTCCCACGCGCTCTGTGCATCTCCCACTTGTCGACCGATGAGACTACACTGATACCTCCAAGCCAACGCTAGGGGTAATATTCTTCCCCCTTATCCCCTCGATCCGCAAAGGGGCCACACACACTGAACCAGAGAAAAACTAGCTCCCATCTCACCTCGCAAGGTCAAGCTACCACTCCTCACCGAGCTAGGTATCCCAACTCCCACAAGATAAGTCATTCAAGTCAAAAATTCTGCAGTGTAATGTTACGCATAATAGACCCGATCCATACTCCTCCTCCTCTATCCTTTATAAAGAGTTTCTAAGAGATTTCTTTCCCAAATTCCCATTTAATTTAATTTCCAATAATTTAATTCAGAAAAATCCTGCCCATACATGTGTCACCCATCCCCCTCGTTGCACCATAAATTAATTTAATTAATTATTTAATTACTCCTATTTCCCTCACCCACCTAAAAGCATTCCTAGAATCGCTCCTAGGTGTCCCCATATTCCCTCACACAATTTAATGACTTACCCCCTTACTAATTTACTAGTTAAGTTCAATTTATAAAGTTCTTAAAGGCAAGATACCTTACTAAGTTAGTCATTCTGTTTTTTCCTTATGTTTCCCTTTCTCTTTATGTTTCCCCCTTTTTCCCTTAGTTTCCTAATTCTTTTAAATTTCCCTCTTTCCCTTTTTATCTAAAACTCAAATTAGCAAGTGTAGGAAATTACCCTTTTCCTCTTTTTCTTTTTAATTAATAAATTTTTAATTAGCATACCTAACAAAACAATTAATTCCCCTTTTTCAAAATTTAATCCCCCAAAGTAATTTGATTTTAATAATTTTATTGAGTTTCTTACCCCCCTTTTTGTCACATGTTTAGAGATTTTTATTATTATTTTTATTTTTTTACCACAAGTATTTCTTTAGATCTAGATTTTAATTTCCGAGGCTAGGCGACATTTTATTAGGGAAATTGTTTTTAAATATTTATTATCACAATATTCGTTCTAAGGCCATCTAGGTTTATTCACTTATTAGTTAACAATGTGACGTGCCTTTCAGGACGCACTATGTGCTCCAAGGGTGCCACTCGCCTTATTTTGTTTCCCTTGCGCGATGTTCCCTTCAGGACACACTACGTGCTCCAAGGGTGTCACTCGCCTCATCTGTTTCCCTTGTGCAATGTTCCCTTCAAGACGCACTACGTGCTCCAAGGTTTCCACTCGCCTCTTGAATGACTTGGTAGACATCAAAATCTCAGGGATTCAATACTCTGTTAGGTGATCTTGTGGGAGACTAAGGGCCTCTAAGGAATAAGGCCCCTGCCTTATTGCGCACCCCTTAGAATCATCGTGACCAACTTCTGCAGTCTGGCCTCACAACATCGTGGGTCTTCTCGAACTAGGTAATCGTTAACCTACAGTTCGAGCCACGGAAGGAGTGCTAGTAGGCTATGGCGAGGTTGTTGTCCACACCTCTCCCTCAACATCTATGGTAGTCATGCATGACCCCTCTACTCCACATGTTAGTCTTGTCGGCAAGCTATCATCAGACTACATCATCAACGAATCATGTCATAAATAAAATCCATAATCATAACATCTAATCAGATGTACATATGTCATATATACAACAATCAAACCCCAATTGTCCACTCCCTAACTCGGTCCGGAGTCCAAGGGTTTCATCGATGCCTTTGCATTCTCAAGGTCCAAAATCTTGCACACTTAAGAGAACCGAGTCAATAGAACATGTCTATGTCAATGCAGCAAAATACATGTCATCATATCCATAATGTCTCATTATCATAATCAAACGCCCAATAGTATAATAATCTGGATCACTTTCAAGCAAGTATCCTCAAAGAATAAGTTCGCTCGGTGCGCGCAAGAGTGGGATGTTACACCAAGTATGTTTCAACATTATATTCTTAGGGGGTTAATGCATTTTGTGGTTGATAGTTTTTGTCCACTTCTTTTTTTTTTTTAACTGTAACGGTTATGATTTTTATTTATTTGAAAAAGGTAGGAGGGGTCTTTGCCTAGGCAGCCCCTACTACAAAGAAAACAGCCAGCATATTCAGCTTATGAGTTACAGCCTTTTCAAGGAATTTGATAGAATTTTTCATCATTGACAAATATCTGCCCTTTCGTGAGAGAGCATCCTTTGTTTGCCATTTGATCTGCTTCGCCATTCAGGTTTCTTAGAATATGGTAGATCTTGTAGGAGGTGAAATCTTGAAGGACTCTTTTCAATCTGCCTAGAATTTTATTGAGACTAGCATTGTTGAAGAGGTCCTCCGTGTTTAATTTCTTTATAAGAATCTCTGAGTCTCCAAAAACTTGGAGGTGTTTATCTCCCTTTTCTCTTGCTATTAGACAAGCTTTGAGGAGGCCGAGAATCTCTGCCTAATTGTTGGTCTTCTGGCCTAGACCCCAGTAGAAGCTATCTCTTAAGATCCCTTCCGAAGAGTAAATGACCCCTCCAGCACCAGCGATCCCAGGGTTTCCTTTGGAGGCCCTGTCAAAGAAGATTGTGGTTAGATTTTTGGATCTCCACCAAATTATGAAACCATCCTCGGGTTCTCTTATTCTCCACTCTGGATTTGTTGTCTGAGGCATGAGGAGGAGCTTGCGGGAATATGGCTCAAGCGGGCTAAGCCATCTCCTTTCTTTAGGACATAGTAGAGGATCTTCATCGTAGTACTGTTGTTGGGTTGCTTCCAAGAGGAATGCTTTGGCTTTGACTGCAACCTGAAGTGGGGAGGTTCTATTTCTGTTAAAAATTTGATCGTTGCGGGCCAGCCATATTTGCCAGCAAACGAATTTGGGGACTGCTGTCCATATTTTTCGCCAGAAGGATTTGGTGGTGATGCCATGAGGATAGAATTTGATCCAAGAGACGAACAATTCTGCAACAGTGCTCTGAGGGAAAGCTGGAATCTGCAGGTCCAAAAGGGAGAGCCTCCATGCTTCCTTGGCGAAATTACACTCTAGAAATAAGTGTTGGGTTGTTTCAGTGTTGCTTCTGCATAGCTCGCATCGATGAGGTCCTGCAATATTCCTCTTCTCTAAATTGTCTCCTGTAAGTAGTTTATTATGCACTAGTGTCCAAAAAAAGAAATTTACTTTGGGAAGAGCTAGATTGTCCTAGACTAGCTTCCAGAAGGCAGGAGAGTGACTGCTGTCCTTTGTATTCTAAAGTGCTTTTCATCCTGCTGCTGTGGTGTAGTTGCCTGACAGTCCCCAAGCCCAGTTGTCTCTCATATAGCGGTTTTCAAGAGTGGCGCCTTCCAACAGTTTGGCAAGGAGATGTTTTTGGAGAGATAGCCGATCTGGAATGTCGTTGAGATCCCAACCGGCCCATTCTCCCTGACAATCCTAGATTGAGAGATCGTACAGTCTATTTTTTCCTGCGCGTGATAGCCATTCTCTGATGTTGGTTATGTATTCATTCCCCTCCAATGGATTGCTCCCCATTATTTTTTCCTACCACATGTGAGTTCGCTTGCCATTGCTCGACACTCTGTATAGGGATTTATTGAAAAAGGTGCTACTTTTGCAACAGAGTTTCCATACTTCCGTGCTGTTGGCAGAGGAATTGAAGTGCAGGTTTCTGTAGGACAAATTTCGGGTGTATTTAGACAGTAAAGTGTTGTTGGTCGGGTGATCAGGCTCATGGGCCATTTTCCAAAGTAATTTTCCACCCATCGCCAGATTAACAAGGGCGGGATCTCGAATTTGGAGGCCCCCCTCTGCTATCGGCCATCTAACCAGGTCCCAGTTTGCTAAGTGCATCTTTCTTTCATTTCCTTTCCCACCTTTCCATAAAAAATCTCGAATTAATTTAGAGATCTATTCCATGACGTTTCTGGGGGCCAGTAAAAATGCAGATTGGTAAATTGGGAGCGTGGCCAACTGAGACTTGATTAAGGTGACTTTTCCTGCTTTGGTTAACCAATAGCCACCAAAGGTTGTGATCTTAGTTTTGATTTTGCAAATGATATCCAACCAAAGCGATCTTCTATTGACTCCATTTGTAATAGGGAGGCCGAGGTATTTAATCTGATCCCAGCTGGCATGCCCTATGAATCCCAGGATATTCGTGATGCTATTGAGTTCTTGTTGGCATGTGTTCCAACTGTAGATTTCACTCTTTCTCTCATTGATAAGAGCGCCTGAGACTCTACAGTAGCTTTTTAGGACCAAATCAAAGGCTTTGGCAATTCTGGTGGATGCACCTCTGAGGAGTAGTGAGTCATCTGCGAAGAGAGCATGGTTCAGGGGAGTGGCATCTGAGGAGGATTTTAGGCCAGGGAGCGAGCCAACAAATCTTTCAGCTGAGAGTTTTCTACTGAGCGTATCTTCCATTAAGAGATATAGGAAGGGAGAGAGGGGACAGCCTTGCCTAATGCCCCTCCGGGCTTGGAAAAAGTTAGAGGGCCGACCATTAACAAGGGGGGCGATCCAAGGGTTATCGATGTAGGCATTTATAAGCTGGACAAAATGGAGCGAGAAGCCGAAGGAGAGGAGAACCTTGATGAGAAAAGAACGATTGACTCTATCAAATGCATTTGCCATATCTAATTTAATCAACATACCTTTCTCTTTTCGTTTTTTGCTGGAGTGGATTGTCTCCTGGACTTGAATGACATTGTCGAGTATGTGTCTGCCTTCCACGAAGCCACCTTGGGGGCTAGAGATCAACCTCTTGAGCAGAGGCTTGATCTTGCTTGCTAACAATTTGGCCAGTATTTTATAGGATGCATTACAAAGTGATATGGGTCTGAATCTGGCGAAAGTTTCTGGATTGGAATCTTTGGGAATTAGTGCTAGATAAGTGGAGTTGGTTCCTCCACCGATATTAGCTTTTCTCATAAACCCCTTTATCATTTTTTGAAGATCTCTTTTTATGATGTTCCAACAGACTTTGTAAAAATGTATCGTGAATCCATCTGGGCCCGGTGCCTTGTCTGATTCCATGGACCAGATAACTTTGATAATTTCCTCCTCTGTTACCTCGCTGATGAGGGTAGCGTTGTCATCAGGTGTGATTAGGTGAGGGATATTCAATAGGAATTCTGTGATTTCTCCTTTGGAGGCCTGAGTTCCCTCACTAAAAAGGTTTCTAAAGTGACTGTCCGCTGCATCTTTGACTTGAGTGAAGCCTTTGTTGACCTGGCCCTCTGTTGTCTTTATTTCTGAGATGTGGTTCCTAGACAACCGGGCTCTATATTGTCTGTGGAAGAAGGAGGTGTTCCGATCCCCTGCTTTTAGGCACAAACTCCTGGATTTGATTCTCTAGTATTCTTCTTCTTTTCGGAAGGCTCGATATGTTGAGGATTGGGCTTTTATTTCTTGTTCCAAGAGCTCCGCTGTAATCTCTTTGTTTTCCATTTCTGTTTGCAGGGTCTCCAAAGTGTCCACTGCTTCTTTCCTTGTGCTGGTTGGAGTAGGGGCTAGTTTCTTTATCCACTCCTTCGGGGCTTGTTTTGTAGCCTTCAGTTTTTGCTCCCACACAAAACTTAAGGATCCTGAAAATGGTTTGGCACAGGCTTCTTTTACAGTTTCGAAAAATCCTTCTCTCTTTGTCCATAAGGGGCTGAAGCGGAAAGGTAGGGGTCCTAGATCTTCTTCATCTTCAAGGAGAAGCTAGATCGGCTTGTGATCAGAGGTCAACTTGGGTAAAATTTTTGTTTTGATTATCTTTTTATCCATAATAAGGGAGCCCTGAACCAGAAAACGATCCAAACATGCAGAGATATGCTCCGTCCCAGATCTGTTGTTGGACCAAGTGAAGCGGCCACGTATGGGGCTGAAGTCTAATAGATCCCATTGCTGCAATAGTTGGAACCACCTCTTTTCTCTTTTGATTTCAGAACTATATTAAGATCACCTGCTAGGATAATGTTACTTGGGGTGTGCTGCTCTAAAAAAGTTGAGAGAGAGGCCCAGTATTCTCGTTTTTCAGAGTAAGTGACAGGGACATAGAGGTTAAATAGAGAGATAGTCAGCTTACTTGCACAATGAGTCAGTTCCATGAAGATCCAATGATGGGTTTCATGAGATTTGTTGAGCATAAATGAGTCTTCTATCCAAAGAGTTGCCAGCCCTCCAGAAGAGCCCCTTGAACTTACTGCTTTGCCTGCACTTTTCTTCCACTTTGACTTGCTGATGTCTAGAAGCACTCAGCCTTCTATCTTTGTCTCTTGGAGCAAGAGGATGTTTGAAGGTTCTATTTTCTGGAGGTCCATGACTGCTTCATCTTTGGAGGCATTCCCCAGTCCTCTGCAGTTCCAAGAGGCGAGCTTCATAATTTACTTATGAGGGGGAGAAGGGCCTCCCTTTGTAGGCCTTGATCTGGTGTTTCTTGCAATGGACATTTCTATGGTGGGCTGACTTCCTTGAACTTTGAGTCTCTCTGCCTCCTCTTCCCTTAATTCTTTGCGAGATTTCCTGCCTGCTCTTTTGGAAGGGTGCTCAAAGGCTTCATCCTCTGAAGAAACCAAGCTATCCACTGGTTTTTTCCTTGTTACTTCAACATAAGATGGGTTGGAGGGTCTTCCTTGTGAGGCCTCTATCTGTATAGCTTTTCCCCCTTCTTTGTTGGGTGGAGGGGCTTCTGTATATGCCTGGTTTTCCTGTATCGAATCAGTTGGGTTGGTCTGAGTTTTTTCTGGTTCCTTCGGGGTTGCATCCTTTTCTTGGTTGTTCTTGGAACTGTCTGGAGCTCCAGAGGTATGCATTTTACCTTTTCCCCTTTTTTGATGGGCGTTCTTTTGAAATACTGTCCACTGATCCTCGTTTGTATTGTCTACTTGCTCCTCTGCTTTTTTCTTGCAGTGCTTTGCAAAATGACCATGACCATGGCAGTGTCTGCATTTGAAAGGAAGCTGTTCGTAATTCAGTTCCTGGATGTGTGTCCATCCAGCGACTGTGAGCTTAATTACTTCTGGAAAATCCTCTTCTAGGTCAACTTCTACACAGATTCGGGTGCATGAGTACTGGTCTTTCCTTGCTGCTTGATCTATGTATTTTTCGAGCGCGTTACCAATGATCTGGAAGGTTTTTTGGTTCCAGCAGTGGAGTGGAAAATGAGGAAGTCACACCCACACCGGGACAACAGAAGGGACATCCTGAGAGGGATCAAAGTCGGGAGACCATTTGTTTAGGTACAGGCCTTGTGATCCCATGAAATATGGACCGTTTCTAAAGACAAGGCTTCTATCACCCTAGTTTTCAAAGACAAATACAAAGAACCCCTTGCCCACAAAATATCTCTTGACCCCCTCTTTTATCAATGGTGTCCAGTTTCTTTGTGTCCAGTCCTCTACCAATTTTGGTGATGGCCAGAGGCCCGTGAACCGGCCTATTAACACTCTCTTGGCGAGATTCAGAGTAGCTTTGCATGTTTCTTCTTCTGGAAGTGCTACCATGGGGATCGAATCTAATTTCTTGACAAACTTCTGTTGATTAGCCGAGGGGGGGCGCTTCGAATTTGCAGCAATCAATGCTTTGAAAGCCGAGATCTCCGGAGGCGGGTTGAGAGGAGGGGCAGAGCCCCCGCTGGGATCCATGGGAGAACCTCTGCTGGAACTCTACATTCGTGGGCCTGTGCAGGCTGGCTCCCAATAGCCCAAGCTCTCCGAACTATCAGGCTGTCATGACTTCTACTGGGAGGAGCAGCGTAGAAGGTGTTGGCCTGCGGCCAGGGGCGTAGTGCAGCGGCTAGGTTTTAGTTCCCTCCTTCTCAGAATGGAGGGAAGCTCCAGCGGGACTCGGCCTAACTGTCTCCAGGGAGGAGCTTCAACTTTTCGTTGAATCCCCAATGGAAAAAACCTTGCACGAGTCTTCCACGAACCGTTCTCTTCCGCTCAGCTTCACTCGCTCCAGGTTCCGCTCCAGTCCAAAATTTACTAAAAAAAGTGTATTGTTGTAAGAATTTTGACTACCTAGTGACGACCCGTAGTTTTTGTCCACTTCTTAGCAAGATGTTGTTAGTGAAATAAAAGTGAAGAGCATGGGAGTCTTGCTGAATACAATTATCAATGAAACTTACACATTAATAAAAACTAATAATTTTATTTTTAATTAATTATAAGTAAATGTATATCTATGCATATAAAATTTAGTCAGTTCTTGAATGCATTTTTATTATGCTGAAGTGCTCATGTCGAGAAACAATTCTTCCAATATGTGAATTTTCATTCCTTCATGTTATGCAGAAATTGTTTTTAAAGCATCGAACGAATGGATATAGTCAATTCTAGAACAAATAGGTGTAGTTGTCAGTGAATTGATTGCTCTTAAATTACATGTGAGAGGATGCTTAGAACTTTGCAATCTGAGAGATGTGCAAATTTGGGAGATATTTCATTTGGGTATAGTACTTAATGGTATAGGCGGATTTAAAAAAAGGGGCATATGGAGCACTGGGAGAATGAGACGTCGGCTCAGTGAACATGGGAACAATTCCTACATTTTGGTATCACAACGAATTTATCACCATCCCTAAACTTATCAAGGAAAACTGTGCATTCAAGATCACTATTAATGTAAATCTTCTTGACATCATTACTCTTGTTATTGGTGCCCAATTTGGTTTCCACTCAACCTTCGACTCGTATACTTCATCGAGGGAAATACGAACATCTTTCAATAAGAAAATAGATATCTAATACATCCTATCATGTCCAAGTTTAGTTGTTCTCAGAGCAAAGTTTGTATCCCACTCACTCAGTGAGGGTTGCACCTTCCCACCACCTTTCCACCATAAGACATAAGAGAGTTACCACCTTAAGATTTAGTCAAAAGTGTTAATAGAACAAGCCATCCAGGTTAAGGGATGTTACGTGCTATCAAGAATTCACCTCCTTCTATTTTTCTTCTATTTGTTGGTGAATCTCTGGTAATTACCCTGGTTTTCCTTCCTAGGAGCAATGAGAGACCATCCCTGCTCTTAAAGCTTGGATTTAAGAAATGAATATACCAATAAATTCATAAGGATTAAGTTGAAGGATAAACTAATATCAATATTCAAAACCATTTCAATGACCATTTTAATGCATTCTATCACCATTTACAGTATACCCTTGATCGTGGCTTTATCGCCCATCATACACTCTGTGAATCATCAATCATATGCTACATCTTTTTCAAGATATGTTCCTTCGATCCCTACTTGAACCATCCTCACCTCATATGAGATCTGAGGGGTTTCCTAGGGGTCCTTACTTACATGAATCAAACCACCATAGGAGAGAGAGCCAAGTTGTCACCATACGGGGCACATCGAACCAGCCCCGACGTGGTATTGCACATGGCACAGGTATAGCGCACGACAATAGGAACTCACTGTGAATCACAAATACCTGCCTGCTATTGTGACACAGAAAGGGGGGAGATTTGATGGATGCCAATATTCGCATATATATGTTGAACTTGTCCTTATGGTAGTGCAAACGGAAATATGCATCTTCTGAAAATCAAACTTAGAGAGACCAAAATATTTAATGGGCTTGTTGTTGTAGGCATTGATGCTCTCTCTCTCTCTCTCTCTCTCTCTCTCTCTCTCTCTCTCTCTCTCTCTGTGGCAACATAAAGAGAGGCATACTAGGTAAGCCAAACATAGATGTACACTACGACTCCCATGCCCACATAGAGTATGAAGAGGACGGAGATTAATTCCCAGATGCTTTTCAAGAAGTGAGAGAAAAGAAATTCATCAAAAAGACACCAGAGAGAAAGCCATCAAATATAAACCAAAGAGAAACCCATAACAATCTACGAGTTTGCAATAAAGGTTCATAAACTAAACCTATGGGTTTCAGTTTATTAGTTTGATTTTCTTTTTGGATTTGACTCATTTGGCAGCCCCATTCATGTACTTTCAACTACCCATCCTCTACGTAAACTCCAGCACTAGAGGGAAATTAAACTTGTAAGTGCAAGTGGATAGAGTGATTGGATTGGAAGAAGACTGACTTAGTAGAGTTCACGACTAAAATAAGGACACGGGGATAGAGTGATTGGACACATATCCTCCTTTTCCAAGCTTGGTTTTAGTCAAACTAATATATAATGCATTTATGTAAAAGCAGTGTTGGGTACACTCCATTTATGTTGTAAACTATCAATATTTAATAGTGTTAGCTCAAAATTTGAAATGGGTACACTTAAACCAAAACATATTGATATAAGGAAATCACCGCCTTTACCAATATCAATACAATAATGGTATAGTTTTAGAAAACAATATAATGTTAATATATAAGTGATTTTGTCAATTTTTTCCATAGTGATTTTGCATAAACAATCTTATAATATCCCATCCACTTCTAGTAAGTATGCTCCAAACAAAGTTGGTTTGATCTGTTTGGTAATGCTACATAAATGACCTCTCTCTCTTGGGCCGTAGGTAATGATTCATATTTGCATGTGAGATATTGAGGAGATCGAGACATAAAATACTTAGTAAATATGTTCCCTTGAGATCTTATCGGATTAAAAGTATATATATAAAATAATTGAATGAACTCTTGCTCGAGCGAACATGAGAAATAAATCCATGATCAAGTTTACACATGTTGAGTGGAGATATATCGTTTATTTATCACTCGGTATGTCCGTGGAAAGAAAAGGAGTGAATTGTTGATGTAAATATGTTGCATGGAGAAACATTGTTTTGAAAATAAAGAACGTGAATGCACACACAATTTTGGGCAACATTGAGTTAATAGGTGATCCATAACCTATTACTAAAAGGAAATGGGAATGTAACCGCTGATTACATTCATGAAATACTTCAAATAAAAATAATATTAAATAGAATTTGAATTTGGATGATATGATTATTTTAAATGATTATCAACAAAGCCATAAGAATCCAAACATGTCATTGGCAATGTCTATATTTCTCATTAATATACCAAATATTTTAAGATGATATGAAAGATATCAACATTTATAATGATATAAAGGATATCAACTTCCAACTAGTATATATATATAATTTGATTCATCAATATATATATATATATATATATATATATATATATATATATATATATATATAATTTATTATTATTTTTTAATGCATTTTTTAATAAGTTTTTTTTAAACTACGTCTGACATAAATTGTTGGACCACATAAATTGATGGACTATATAGTTTATATTATTTTTTTAGAAGATTTTTTGGAAAATAAATGCCATTAACAATGCAATAGAGTGGTTGGTACTCTTGAAAATGACGGTAGTTAATTTGATTCCCATGTCTAAAACTACGTTGTGAACCATGAATGCCCTTAGACCCTTATAGAGTATTTTATAAAAATATAAATATATGTATATGTGATATCATTTTTATTTGTTTATATTTTAAAATTAATATATTAATAAATGTTTAAGTTTGTGAGTTTATTTAATATATATATATATATATATATATATATATATATATATATATATATATATAAAAGATTATTTTGTATATAATAATAATAATAATAAAATTATTAGATATATGTTACAAAATTTCTTCATTATAATAAGAAAAATTAATAATTGATTATTTACATAAAACAAAATATAGTAAATTAAAATTAAATATTTTTAAGGATTTTAGAAGTCAAGTATTTATCTTCAATTAATATTATTGTGAAATAACATTAGTGCAATTTGAATAAATAAGAAACATATAATGGAATCTTCTTTAGATATATGCTTACCTCTTGCATGGATAGACCCGATTAGTTAGATACAAATAAATTCATTCTTCAAAATTGTTAGCATTTAGCTCATTAACTTGCTTAGGTAATTATCACTAAGATTTATATTACCTAGAAAATCTACTAGAAATTTTTTATAGTAAATATAATTGAAGTACCTATTGTGATTTTGAAGAGGATCTAAATATATGCATGTATTTTGGTAGTGTTTCAATTCCATATGCCCCATTAGGCATGTACCCACACAAACTAAACATACAAACTAAACATACATGCAAAATTATAATAACAACAACAATGATAATAATTATAATTATCTCAATGTTAGTGTTATAAAGTTATTAAAGAGACTAGTTTTGTGAGAAAATTTATAATAACAACAACAGTGATAATAATTAGTATTATCTCAATGCTAGTGTTATAAAGTTATTAAAGAGAATATATATGTGTGTGTGTGGGG
>ML780194.1:542153-555478 GCA_009831015.1 Picea engelmannii | reverse complement strand
ATGCCTTGGACACTGATTTAGTCTCCAGTCTACTACAACTCACCCACACCCCTGAAGCTTCCTTGCAAATCAGAAAGCAACCCATTCTTAATCAGGAAACGTCCCCTTCTGTTTCCTCTGTTTGGAAGATGTTCTTTGATGTAGCTTCCTCCAGTATGGGTGCAGGTGCCGGAGTGATATTTATATCACCTTGTCATGAGACTATCTCTCTGTCATACAAGCCAGAATTCGAGGTCACCAATAACGTGGCATAGTATGAAGCTCTGGTTCTGGGGTTAAGAGCTACAAAATAAATGGGAATCAAGGAGATGGTTGTGTTTGGGGATGCAGAACTGATTGTCCAGCAGGTCAAAAATGTTTATCAGACTAAGCATCCTCGGCTCAGAAATTACAGGAACGAGGTATGGGACCTGGTTGATAATTTCTTCCTGGCTTTTAACATTTTTTACATTCCAAGGGAGGAAAATGCCTCGGCCGACTGTTTAGCTTTCACAGCTAGCGTGCTCGAAGTTCCCACATCGCCCACTGCCGGGTCTAACATTGAAATAAAATACATACCTTCTATACCAGACAATGTCAAACACTGGAGGGTGTTTGAAGATGATCAAGAAATTGAGAAATTTCTCCAGTCCATTGATGACGTTTCCACAATGCACATAGATGAGAATCTTGAAGAGGAAGATGACCATCACTCTGGGGAATTTGTAAATAAAATTGTTGATCACCAGATCATCCAGCTACCGAGCAATCACATTCCGAGAGGGCTGATCCCATTAGAGAGATTGTTCGACGGGAATGATGTGGCAGTAAAAGGCAAGGTTTCAGGTGATGATGATGACACAACTGAATGCAACATAGGCACACTTGAGGAGCCAAAGTTTGTCAAGATGTCAAGGAGTTTGACCGAGGGGCAGAGGATCGAATATATCAAGTTGTTGAAGGAGTTTGCTGATGTGTTTGCATGGACCTACAAAGACCTCAAAACGTATGACACATCAGTTATCGAGCACAAGATCCCATTAAAGGAGGAGGCCAGGCCATTCAAGCAGAAGCTAAGATAGATAAATCCCATGTTGCTGCCTGTCATGGAGAAAGAGGTAAAGAAGCTATTGGATGCCCAGATCATTGTACCCTTGAGATATTCTGAATGGGTAGCCAATTTGGTCCCGGTGAGAAAGAAAAGTGGAGAAATCAGACTCTGTGTCGATTTCCGAAACCTGAACAGAAATTCGAGGAAGGACAATTATCCCCTGCCCAACATGGAACATATTTTACAGAGGGTCACTGGTGCATCTAGGATGTCCATGATTGATGGTTTCTCTGGATATAATCAGATATCAGTCATGCTTGAGGATAGAGAAAAAACAACCTTCATCACTCCTTGGGGCACATTCATGTATGCCAAAATACCTTTTGGACTGATGAATGCAGGAGCAATGTTTCAGCGAGCCATGGACATAGCCTTCATCGGGGAGAAGGACCATTTTGTGGTGATATATCTGGATGACATCACAGTCTTCTCTAAGATTGATAAAGAGCACTGCTGCCACTTAAAGAGAGTTTTCCTGAAGTGTCGGAGGTATGGCCTATCTTTAAACCCCAAGAAGTCATTATTTGCTTTAAAAGAGGGGAAGTTGTTAGGTCACATAGTGTCAGCAGAAGGAGTAAGGATTAACCCAGGCAAGGTGGAAGCGATTCAGGCCATGTCACTTCCCCGGTCCAAGAAAGAAGTTCAGGCATTTTTGGGGAAGGTCAACTTTCTGAGGAGGTTCGTCTCAAACTTTGTCGAGCTGATGAAACAAATTACAGCCATGCTCAGGAAGGGCCATGAAATAAAATGGACTACTGAATCCAGGGGATCTTTTGCCCAGATAAAGAAAGCATTGACTGAGGCACCTGTGCTAATCAGTCCTGATTATTCTAAAGATTTCATGATTTTCTCATTTGCTTCCGATGACTCAATAGCAGTAGTCCTATTACAGAGAAACGGTCAAGGGCGAGAGCAGGCCCTTGCCTTTTTCAGCAAGGCATTGAGAGATGTTGAACTTAGGTATGAGATCATGGAAAAACAGGCCTACGCATTAGTGAAAGCCCTCAAAGCATTCAGGGTCTACGTTTTACACTCAAAAATCATTGCATATGTCCCTTCAACTTCTGTGAAGGACATCCTTATACAGCCTGACATAGACGGGAGAAGGGGCAAATGGATAGCTAAGATCCTCGAATTTGACTTGGAAATTAAGCCCACCAAGCTGATAAAGGGGCAAGGTTTGGCCAATTTGTTGGCTGAATCCAATTACAAAACTCTAGAGATTAACTACATCAATGAGCAAGCTGAGTCATCCAGCAGTAATTCCCAAGTCACCGTACCACTAGCAGCATGTCCCTGGTACAGGGACATCGTGTACTTTTTGCAGGAATTAAAGCCCCCTGATGGACTGGGAAAAAGTAGGGCCAGAGCTTTAAAGCTCAAAGCGGTCAAATACTGCCTTATTGACTGAGCCTTGTATTAGAGAGACCCTCTGGGGATATTATTAAGATTTCTGGACCTGTTGCAAGCCCAGAAGGTGATGTTCAATTTTCATAGCAGTCTCTGCGAAGGTCATCATTTCTGGAAGACCACAGCCCACAAAATCCTCCGGGCTGGGTATTATTGGCCTAATTTGTTTAGTGATGTCTGCAGGGAAGTCAGGGCTTGCGTCAAATGCCAGAAGTTCTCAGGTAAACACCAACTCAAATCCTTGCCATTAAATCCTGTAGTAGTTTCGGCACCCTTTCAGTTGTGGGGATTGGATTTCATCGGAGAGATTCATCCTCCCTCAAGTGGCCAGCATAGATGGATCCTCACTGCAACTGATTATTTCACCAAGTGGATAGAGGTGGTCCCCACCAGGAGCACTTCTCACAAAGTAATCATCAGCCTCTTGGAAGACATCATGGCCAGATTTGGCTGCCCAAGTAGAATTTTCACTGACAATGCCTCCCCCTTCAGGTCTGAGCCTCTGATCCAATTTTGTGAACAATTTGGGATTTCGTTGGTTCACTCTACTCCATACTATCCTCAAGGAAACAGACTGGCAGAGTCCTCCAATAAAAGACTGATCAAGCTTATCAAAAAGATATTGGAGGACAATCAGAAGGCTTGGGACTCAAAGCTCAAATTTTCTCTCTGGGTCGATCGGGTGATAACTAAGAAGTCCCTGGGTCTCTCACCTTTCCAACTCGTTTACGGAATAGAGGTCGTTTTTCCCACTTAGCTTGCCTTACCTGTGGCAAATTTCCTCCAGGTCCTTGAAGGAGAACCTAATCATATACTCAGAAGGATTCATCAGATGGTGGAAGTGCAACAGATCAGAGAACAGGTCACGGACAGAGCCTACAATCTTCAGCAGAAGATCAAGCAGGCTTATGATAGGAAGAACAAGAAGAAGGAATTTGAGCAGGGTGATCTAGTGCTCAAATGGGATGCACCCAGGCAGGGAAAGGGAAAACACAGTAAATTTGATGCCCTCTGGATCGGGCCTTTCAAGATCCTTGAAGCATTTTCAAACAACACTTACAGGTTGCAGGATCTGGAAGGCAATGAATTTTTTGGCAGCCCAATAAATGGGCATTTCTTGAAAAAGTGTTTTTTGTGAGCCACAGTTGGCTCTTTTTGTTTCGTTTTGTACATATTGTTTCTGTTTTTGTTTTTTGGACTAATAAATGACTCCATAGCCCAACAGCAAAGGCACTGAATCTGCAAAAGAGTTCTTAGAGCATCACAGGGATGACTCTATCCCCCATGGAGCCGATGTTAGTGAAATTTCTTGTAATGGGGGTTAGAATGCAAAAGGATAGGTCAAAAACCCACTTGTCCTAAGTTTTGGGCGCAAGTTCGTCTGTGTTAAACAAGAATTGTTTTTGGACGGTTGGAATTTGTGTGCATAGATCAACGGCGCACAGTGAATTTCGGACCCCCCTTGCCTTTTGACATTTAAGCGGGGGGGGGTCCGGAATCGCGGGCACAACTCTCCGACAGTTCAGATTAGCACACCTGGATCAATGGCCATAAAGACCATTCCGGACCCCCCCTGCCTTTCTACCTTTAAGCAGAGGGAGGGGGGTCCGAAATCGGGGGTGCAACTTTCTGATGGCTGAGATTTCAATGCCTGGATCAGTGGCGCTCATGCACTTCTGCCATCCTCAGCTGCTCTGTGTTTAAGCTTGTGTGGGCCCTTCTCCCATCACGTCACCTTCCAACCGCTTTCCTCCCGCTGCCATGTGCCATCCATCCACCTCCCCTTTATGGTCCGCGTGGTCTTCTTTCCTTCCCATCATCCACACACCATCCGCCACACATCCCCTTCCCTCCATGTCAGCCTCCCGCTAAAAGATGTCCATCGCACCTGCTTCCCTGCCTCCTCCGCTTAACATCTTTTGCCATGTGTCTCTCCCAAAACCCTTCTCACATCTCACCACTTCTTTCGCATCTTCGCAGTTTAGGCCCCTTCACTCCATTTCCATACCCCCCACCTTCCGTGCTGGCTCCCCACGCATATCCTTTGAGCCAGTCAAGCTATTCCAGGTGGCAGCACGAGAAGTCTTCCATATCCCGAGGTGTTGAGTTGGCCAGATCGTCCTCAATCCCAAGAAAGCAGTTATTGAAGCGGGTGGTGGTGGTTAGACATCGCCTCTGCCTTAATGGGAAAGCACGACCATGAAGTTAAGGCACGTCGATTCACCGTTGGAACTGTCAAAGAATTAAGATTGCGTCTAACATAAGTTGCACGATCTTTCAGATGTTGACTGTCAGAAGCCATGCAGATGCAAAGCTTTCAATGCAGTGTCTTGATTTCGCTGTTGTTGTTGTTTTGAGTATATGAAGGTGTTTTCGCCATTTTTGTATCTATCGATGGTTGAGCTGAGCTCCCAGTTGTAAATCTTTAATGAAGCACTGATACTCTGGTTATGTATGAACTTATGAGACTTCTTGCCTGATGAATGCCAGTTTCTTTTACATCTTTGTTCCACTGTGTTAGAATCGCTCGGAATTGGAGGATCCAGTAGAGCTATAGCTGTTATAGGATGATGTTGGTAGGATCACTGTAGCAGTTATGATGTTTCTAGCCAGTTCTTGTGATTTTCCCCGCACTGAGTGACTCAGAATTGGAGGATCCATTCGAGCCCTCCTCAGTTTCTTGAGACCCTGAACCAAGCGGATCTTGCCTTCAGCGTCTTTCTTCTGCGAATAGTCGTAAGCCTATTGCCCAAATATATTTGTTCATGTTCATCACTAAGTCTTCCACCTACTCACCCTTTTATCAACTCACTGGCTGAAGTTGGATCAAGACCTCCTTTGTCACCATATGTACCAGACTCAGTCCCCGAATTAGAGTGATATCTCCTTGAGTTTTCCTCCATTTGATCACCCCTTTAAAACAAATCGTGACATTAAACTGATGGGCGTCGGGCTCTGCTCTTGCAAGCAATCCAGGAGTGACTTCCGTCGCCAACATTATCTTATTCTGAATCTCGAGGTGGCCCCTGTTGTGGAGTAAATGTACACTTTGTGGACCTTGCGGAGTTGTTCTAACAGAATGGATTGAAGTTCCTTCCTATTGAATCCTCCTCCAAGTTTTTGAGATCAATGCCAGCTAGGTCCCTTTCATCTACATTAATTTATGTATCACCCCCCTCCTATGCATAGTAATTTTCATCCATTTGAGTTGGGGATTTGGGTGGCACATTCTGATCTAAAACTGGATCTTGAGTCTGTTTTTCTTTAACTTTGTCATTGCATTGCTTATCTTGATCTAAGGGTTTTCCACCTCTTCTGATTTTGGTAATTGGTTTAAAACATCAAAAGAATTTCCTTTGGAGATATTTTTTCCCATTCCCTCGCTCGGTTTCTTAGTATTTTTCTTTTTCTAGCCTGATACTTGACTATACCCATATTTTGACTTTTCTCCAACCATTGGTCATGGTGGAAAATTTAAGGGGTTGTCTATGAACGAGTGTCCATGCTCATAAAACTTACTTCAATGCAAGGGTATGTGCTCATAATCTATGGTATATACCCATTCCTCATCTTGATGTTCCATGGTTAAGGATTTAGGAAAATCCTTGGAGACATTCATACACATAGAGATATGGGTGTACGAGTTGTATCGTCGTTTTCATGTTGCTTCTAAGGATTTCACATATCTTCCTAGCATATTTCCTATGACCATGAGGATTTATTCTAGCCAAAATTCCCACGGGAGAGATTATATATGGATCCAAACCGACACAAAATATAAATCCTCTTTTTTCAAGATGAAACAATATGTTTAGAATTTGAGATATAACCCTTTAGAGTTGAAAAAATATAGACCATTTTCGAATATTCAATTCTTCTCATAAATATTGAAGAATATAATCTTGAAGAATCCCTTCGAATTGATCTATATTTCGTATCGACCCTTGGGGTTCCACCGTTCTTTTATCCAGCGCATGAGATCCCATTAAGAAGGCCATATACCCAAAAAAATTCCTATCAAGGTGTGTTACCTCATAAACTGGGTGCTCTCTCCCACCCTTGTTGAATTGATCACATACCTTGGAGCATTAGTAACTTGTGGGATACATTTCCCCAGTTCCCATATTTGAGTCACTTTTGTATGAGAGGTATTTGCTTCCTCCTCCATGGATTTTTCAAACTGTTGTTCATCCTACAAGATCTATTCCCTAAGTTGAGGTGGTGACTCAAAGGATGGCCACTTGCTTCCGGCTCCTCGTACCCCATTCGCTACCACATTGTTGTATGAGGAGGTTTTCACCCTGATGCAGGAGCATCATTGTCACTCGCACGGAGAAAGACCCATCAGCGTCTAGGAATCTGTATGGGAGCTCAATGCTGGCAGTCACATAAGATATTTTGAAGTCCGCCTTAACTCAGCGTTGGAATAAATCTTTGGAGCACCCTTGAAATCAGGCCGGGAAAATTTGGAGGCGTGCTTGGATGATTACAAGCGAAGTTTGAAATTCAACTATGGCTCTGGAATGCGATTGGTCTAGATAGTCGTTAGGACAAGTTTTAGAGTAGACAAGTAGCCAGGGGAAACCCTAAGAGCCCTCTGTGATAAATAGAGTTTTTTTACACCTGAATGAGGCTGGTCAGTAGTAGGTAGTCAGTCGGTAGTTGGTTGGACTAGAAGTTAGGAGAATATTTTGGTAGTTTTGGTTGTTTAATTGCAGTTGTAACCATTTTTCACTTATGAATAGAATAGAGGAAAATTGATCCAATGCATGGTGTGAATATTGTTTGCAATTCTCTGTATTGTGTTTTCATGAATGAAAGAATGAATCTCACTTTGAGTATATGGAACTATGAATGTTAGGATAAGTTTCAATTATTTCTCTTCTGCAGAAGTAGTGCAAGGTGTGCACACAGAATGCAAGGAGTGCGTTAATGGGATATGTCTTGATTCCAAAGCTCAGAAGAGATAACACAAAACTTTCCCTTTGCAAGGAGTGAAAAGAGACTGGTGCAAGGCATGCACAGTCATCTGCAAGAAATCAAAGCCTTGCGTAAGACCTAGTGCAAGGAGTGCATAGATCTGAGATTCGATGAAGTGTCGAAGAGGCTTTACAGAAGTCGAAGAACAGGAAAGGAGGATGCCAGGAAGGTGAGAGGAATTTATCTTTGAGAAATCCTTCAGAATCTAAGTTATTGAATCCCTAAAATGCAAGGTGTCCGTAGGAAATTGAATTCTTTAGAAGACCAAGCTCAGGAGGAATAATATTTTGCATAAGTGTTAAGAGGCCTAAGAATCAGAATTATCGAAGGAGAAAAGGTTAGAAACCTTTGAACACCCAAAATATCTTCTAAATCTGAAGATATCATAAGCGTAAGGGGGAAAAGATCTCAATCATTTGATCTGAACGTTAGAGAATTGGAACCGTCCATCAGGAGGGACACGTGGCGAACGACCAACATTTTGTTGACTCATGCTTTTGAGGAGTCAAAGGGAAGAACGCTAAGAATTTACGAAGCCTGGATCAACGACTTGATGTGAGTTGTTGGATCCATGAGAGATATTGTTAAGTACCTAAATAGATATACAAATATAATCACCACAAATACTAAATACAAAATACACCAGAATAGATCCAAGAGGAATATATGAAAAACACACTTTACTATATCAAAACCCTTAGGGTAGTGAAACACCATACAATGGATCTTATTATGGAAGGGATCCTCTCCTGTTTACTTGCCTCTTCGAGGGGGCATCCTCCTATTGAGCTACCGCTCCAAATACAATAATTCTCTTCATATCCCATTACATTGCTTCAACCCCTTTATATAGTGTTACCATCACCTAAGAACATTCTAGAGGAGGAATCTTCTAGAAGTAGAACATTCTAACAAGTCCTCTTACATTTATTATATCTAACTACCCATTTATTATATCTAACTACCATAGTGGGCCTTATTTAATAATATAGTCGACCTAGTCCACCTTACATTGAATGGCGTCCACTATTATTACTATGGGCCCTTTAGGACCCCAACTACCTCTCTAGCTACCTTACATTCCATCCCCCTTATGAAAGTGTTGTCCTCAATGCTTGATGTACAACCATATACCAATGTCCCATGGATAAGTGTGGACCATAGTGTTGAAGTAGACTAGAGAACCATGGTCCCATTGAGAAATGGTAGCCACCATGCTAAAGTAGTCAAACCGCCATTGTAAACTAGGGTCCCATATTCAATTTCTCATGTGAACCCCACATGGAAGATATCGCCCCCCAATAACCAACTAAAAATGATGCTCCTAATATTGACACCTATCATGTGGATCCAAATAAGAATATACATCCACATAGTGGGAGATGATCAAAGATGAATCTGGAAGGAACAATACCATTGTAGAATATGCAGGCTAAACACCGGTAACTAGCTTCTGATGTGGTACATTGATGTTATCTGTAGAAGGTGGAGTAGATTCATCAAATAAAATATGGAAGTGGTTGTCTGCGGAAAAAACCCTAAAAAATTGTAGATTTTAAAACTTCAATATCTTAACTTCCCGGACTCCGTTTCAAACGATTGTTTTTTCAACTTGGGTGTTTTTATGAGAGGAACTCAGAGATACAACCTATTTCTACAAATTTTTCACAGAAATATACCAAAAAGTTCTGGAATTTCACGAACCTCTTTTTTCTTCTCCAAAAAAAAAAATCTGCAAAAATAAAAAATATTTGCCCACAATGTCTTCCAAGGAAAGTGCTCTGATACCACTTGTTAAGAACCAAAGATATGAATACAAAATACACCATAATATATCCAAGAATAATATATGAAAAACACACTTTACTGTATCAAAACCCTTAGGGTAAGGCAACACCATACAATGGATCCTATTATGGAAGAGAATTATTGTATTGTGAGTTGTAGCTCAATAGGAGGATTCCCCCTCGAAGAGGCAAGTGAACAGGAGAGGATACCTTCCATAATAGGATCCATTGTATGGTGTTTCCCTACCTCAAGGGTTTGGTAATAATAAAGTGTGGTTTCTTCTATATTGTTTTGTGGATATATTGTGTATTCAGTATTCTTGTTAAGTACCTGAATAGATATACAAATATAATGACCACAAATACTGAATACAAAATAGATCCATAGAGAAATATATAATAACGATATGCAAAATCTATTTTATTATTATCAAACCCTTAAGGTAGGGTAACACCATACAATGGATCATATTATGGAAGGGATCCTTTCATGTTCACTTGCCTCTTCAAGGGGGCATCCTCATAATGAGCTTTAGCTCCAAATACAATCCTTCTCTTCATATCCCATTACATTGCTTGAACACATTTATATAGTGCTACCATCACCTAAGAACATTCTAGAGGAGGAGTCTTCTAGAAGTAAAACCTTCTAAGAAGTCCTCTTACATTTATTATATCTAACTACCCATTTATTATATCTAACTACCATAGTGGGCCTTATTTATTAATATAGTGGACCTAGTCCACCTTACATTGAATGGCCTCCACTATTATCACTATGGGCCCTTTGGCCCCCCCAAATACCTCTCTAGATACCTTACATTTATGAAATATACCGAAAATTTCTGGAATGTCACGGCCCTCTTTTTTTTTCTCCGAAAAAAAAATATGCAAAAATAAAAATATTTGTCCACAATGTCTACCAAGGAAAGTTATTTGATACCACTTGTTAAGAACCAAAGAACTAAATACAAAATACACTAGAATATATCCAAGAAGAATATATGAAAAACACACTTTACTATATCAAAACCCTTAGGGTAGGGCAACACCATACAATGGATCTTATTATGGAAGAGAATTATTATATTATGAGTTGTAGCTCAATAGGAGGATGCCCCCTCGAAGAGGCAAGTGAATAGGAGAGGATCCCTTCCATAATACGATCCATTGTATGGTGTTTATTTACCTCAAGGGTTTGGCAATAATAAAGTGTGGTTTCTTCTATATTACTCTGTGGATATATTGTGTATTCATTATTCTTGTTTAAGTACCTGAATAGATATACAAATATAATCACCACAAATATTGAATACACAATATATTCATAGACCAATATAGAAGAAAAATATGCAAAATCTCTTTTATTACTATCAAACCCTTAAGGTAAGGTAACACCATACAATGGATCCTATTATGGAAGGGATCCTCTATTGTTCACTTGCCTCTTTGAGGGGGCATCCTCCTAATGAGCTTCATCTCCAAATACAATAGTTCTCTTCATATCCCATTACATTGCTTGAACCCCTTTATATAGTGCTACCATCACCTAACAACATTCTAGAGGAGGAATCTTCTAGAAGTAGAACCTTCTAAGAAGTCCTCTTACATTTATTATATCTAACTACCCATTTATTATATCTAACTACCATAGTGAGCCTTATTTAACAATATAGTGGACCTAGTCCACCTTACATTGAATGGCCTCCACTATTATCATTATGGACCCTTTGGGCCCCCCAACTACCTCTCTAGCTACCTTACAATGCGACTGGTCTAGATAGTCGTTAGGACAAGCTTTAGAATAGACAAGTATCCAGGAAAATCCCTAAGACCCCTCTGTGATAAATAAAGGTTTTGTATGCCCGAATGAGGCTAGTCAATAGTAGGTAGTTAGTTGGTAGTTGGTTGGAATAGAATTTAGGAGAAGATTTCAGTAGTTTTGGTTGTTCATTTGCAGCTGTAACCATTTTTCACTTATGAATATAACAGAGGAAAATTGATCCAATGCATGGTGTGAATATTGTTTGCAATTCTCTGTATTTTTTTTTCATGAATGAATGAATGAATCTCATTTTGAGTAGATGGAACTATGAATGTTAGGATAAGTTTCAATTATTTCTCTTCTACGGAAGTAGTGCAAGGTGTGCACATAGAACGCAAGGAGTGTGTTAATGGGATCTGTCTTGATTCTAGAGCTCAGAAGAGATAACACGAAACTTTCCCTTTGCAAGGAGTGCAAAGATACTGGTGCAAGGCATGCATAGTTATCCGTAAGAAATAAAAACCTTGTGTAAGATCTGGTGCAAGGAGTGCACAGATCCAAGATTCGATGAAGTGTCGAAGAGGCTTTACAAAAGTTGAAGGAAAGGAAAGGAAGGTGAGGGGAATTTCTCTTCGAGAAATCCTTCGAAATCTGAGTTATCGAATACCTGAAATGCAAGGTGTGCACTGGAAGTTCAAGTTTTCAGAAGACCAATCTCAAGAGGAATAATACTTTGAATAAGTGTTAAGAGGTCCAAGAATCAGACTCGTCGAAGGACCAAAGGTTCGAAACCTTTGAACACCCAGAATATCTTCTAACTCTGAAGATAGCATAAGCATAAGGGGTAAAAGATCTCAGTCATTTGATCTGAATGCTAGAGAATCGGTACCTTCCATCAAGAGGGACGCGTGGTGAACGACCAGCGTTTCGCTGAATTATTCTTTGGAGGAGTCAAAGGGAAGAACGTTAAGAATTCGCGAAGCTCGAATCCGTGACTCGATATGAGTCGTTGGATCTAGGATAGATCTGGACCGTTGATTGTCCAGGGTGGAGTATCGACATTTCGGGGATCGGGGGATCAGAGGTGACAAACCTTTTGTCTTCGCAAAATGCGAAGTCCTGAAATCATTGTGACCATTAGATCTGAGAAGGGATTTGGACCGTTGATCCAAAGCCATCACAATTTTGGCTATCGGGAGAACGGAGGCAAGGAAACTCTGAAGTCATGAAACATAAAATGCCAATTTGATCGCAGTCGTCGATAAAGGGAGGATCTGAATCATAGATCTTGGGTCATCGTGATTTCATCTATCGGGCGGACAGAGGTAGCAGTGCTCCCAAAGTCGCTAAACACAAAATCACGACGCGCCTTTCACTCGAGCGCCTGGTCACCATCAGTGGTCACAAGGGAGAAAGGACTTAGTAGAGAGGAGCTAGCGCCCATTTGGCATTGATATTCTAACAAAACTTGGGAGAGAATCTGCAGGTCTCAGACGACCTGTGCATTTGGAGAAAGGACCTGTGTAAGTTGGTTTGGGGTCTAGCAGAGACCAGAAGAGTCAATTAGACTTAGTGTCTTGATCGATCCTAGACTGGGAGGTCGTGCAACCCTTAGGATAGAAGGGGGGTTTTCATCACAGCCCCCCTTCTATTCCATATGGGTATTTCAAACCCCCATCCTCCTCAGTCGTGTTTGTTTTCTCCTGAAAAGCACTCCAGGAGGCCGCAGAAACTAGAATTCTGGAAACATCCAAACCCAAGGTTCTTTAATCGCTCTATCTCCATTTTCCTTTAAATTAATCAAGTTTAGTTTGAACATATAACACCATATGTAATTATCTCATATATGTTAGAAATATTGTGTACAATTTTAATATTCCTCAATTGAGGATGATAATGAATAACCTCTACTAAGACCAGAATTACTTAGTTTTCATTAAAAAATTATTTCTATGTTCAAAAAGTATTAAGAAATGCATTCCAAGATTACTATAGTTTTGATGACTTAGTAGGTTAGGAAGGTGGGTATCATAATACTTATTTTGAAATTGTGATCTAATTTTAGTAAACGCCTAGGAGAAACTGATTTTCATCACAAAGATGAAAGATTCTTTTGTCTCATAGTGTTTTGGATATTGTCTAGTGCCCAATTTTTCTATGTAGCTGGTGGGAGTTGGTTCGAATTTTAGTATTTTTTATTTTATTCTTTGCACTATTAAAAACCAAGAGATAATTTTTTTCTAATAGATTAGGTTTGACCACCTCCTTATAGTATGTATAATTTTAATATTCA
>ML780194.1:520837-542103 GCA_009831015.1 Picea engelmannii | reverse complement strand
AGATGACCATTGAAGCACTGAACCTACCAAACCTCCCAAGTACTGTATGTATGATTTCTCATTATAATCTATCTATCCATATAGTTTCATTTATAATATTGAAGACACAAACAATTGAATGGTTTCCTACCTCTTCTATTTGGTTTATAGAAGTATGAACATAGCATGAGAGTAATGTTATAGACAACTAAGATTTTGGTCTTGGAGTCAATAATATCCATTTATGGTTTTCATATTCTCCATGGGTATTCAATAACATTATATAGCTTTGGATTTTTCATTGATGGTAAAACCCAGAAGGTAACACATAAACATGAATAAAGTGTATGTCTAGAAAAAGTTTTTAAAAGTGTTTAAACAAATTAAGATATTCAGCGATATTTTTCATCTGTATGTTTTCATCAAATATTACTCATTAGCTCTTATTAGTTCATGCTCATGCATATTTTAAAAGCATGGGAAGAAGAAAATAGAGGAGAGGTAGGAAAGCACTAATTAATTAAAAAAAATCAGGATGGGAAAGCCTTACGTAGAAGGAAGAACACCAAAACAGGTAAACAACAAAATTGCAGGACATGGAAAGGTTCAATACAAAATGAAAGGAGATAAAACATAACCCTATAGTGAGGGAAAGGAAATTCCAAAATGAATCAAGGTTATACCTTGTTCAAATATAAGAGAAGTGTTTTTGATGTTTCATGAATAATTAATAGAGGATCTTTAGAATAGTTTTAATGAATAATTAATTTAAAGGATTTTTTTGTTGGCTAAGAATTAATGGATGTACAGTGGGAGGATGTGATGGAGTAACTCGTATGATACACATTAATCATCAAATATATCCCAAATCAACAATGGAGGGGGTTTCTAATGGAGATATCACAACGTTCAAATAAAAGGCTTTATAATTGAGATATCACAACATTCAAATAAAAGGCTACATGATGAACCCAAATGATACATGTGGCAAGAATAAGGCAAGGGTGATATATAAATGGGGATCTCCTAAGAACTATTGGAATAGGAGGAAAACAAGGGTCCAATTCGATTGAGATCAATAGTCTAAAATCCATGAGATGATCATCACGCCAACAATTTTCTAGTAATATTGATGACTCATTGGATTTTCTTTGTGTGTAATTTCCTAAGTTATATTTGCTCCATGATCTAGTCATGAATCCTATTTCAAACAAGTCACCTATCACAGGTTACATTATGTAGAATTATCAGTTACCCTACAGACTAATATAAGAGCATGATAAATGTTTGGTTGAATGCAAACCTTAATTTGAGTAAGGTGGGTTTGGAAATAGAATTTAATTTGTTAAGACTTGATGTAAAGTCACCCAATGAGTTTCATCATATTTTTATTAACATGATGCAAGAGTTATCATGGTGGTTTTCTTCGATCACATTACTTATATAGGCAGGGACATTTCTTGTTTCCATTCCCTAGAATGTACCTCCAAATCAATTTTTAATGTAATATATGGTACATTTTTTTATCTACCTTCTAAATTTTGATTTTGAAATCCTAAATGTTGGGATGACCCATTGATAAACATCAAAGTTACCTTATGAAATTTTGAGGCCCAACCTTCTCAATTTTGTGGTGAGCTTGTCAAAAAATAGAAAAACCTTTTGAATATCAAACATAACCTTTATAAAACATAGGGATGACTTATTAATGGTATAATCAAGTTTGAACAACAAAACAAAAAGGGGAAAAGAAAAAAATTGTTACAAAATGAGATTCTTTTACCCATCAAGTAACACTATCGAATCTCAAAAAACCATCAAAAATATCCTCCTAAGTTTTTGTAAATGCCTTTCGTGAACTCATTTTGTTTTGACTCCCTATGTAGATGATTGGATTGTCTATACTTCATACCTTACTCAAAAACCACTTTATTCAATAATGGTTCAAAACTGTCAATAAAAAATAATTTTTGCATATTGAAATAATGCTTCCAAAATATTAGTACATATTAAGGATGTAAGTAATTTAACAAATACATGTTTTGAGTTTTTATTATATTACACTTGAAAATATAATTAAAATATACGTGAACAAATAAGAAAATAATAAATATATTTTGATATATGTACAAATTACATCTAAAGAAATGTATTTCCATCATAATATGTAATGAAAATTTGTCATTTATAGGGAAAATCTCTCCTAGGAATTAGAAGGATTCCATGTTATGGAAAATAACTAATGTTCAAATACAACTAGTACAATCTAATCCAATGGTGAGAAAAATTGTTTCACAGATATTGTCATTTTCTAGAAAAGTAAAATTGAAAATGTTTGAGGCTATAACTTTCCAAACACTATTTTTAAATGGTCATGTTATGAAACTATTTGAATTTTTACCTTTTAAATTGATACTCAATAATTCTTTAACCTTTCAGAGATTTTGTCATTTTCTAGAAAAAATAAAAAATAAAATATGGAAGTGAGGCTACAACTCTCCAATAATTTTATTTTTAAAAGGTCATGCTATATGAAACTATTTGATCTTAGAAATTTTGCAATGACACTCGAGAATTCTAGAATCAATTTAGAAGAAAAAATAAACTTACATTTTCAAATGCTAGTCAACAAGGTTGCTAATTCAAAGAAGGAGACAAATATTTGAGGCTACCCAAACATTATTAAAAGAAGATGAAGGGAAAGAGCCAAGGCCGTTATTAAAAGAAAATGAAGGTTTTGATAGATAGCTTTAGAACACAATTATGATTTTTTCACAAAGGTTGGATATTTGTATCTTGAGAGTGTCTTAGTGATTTCATGCACATGATCTAGCTATCGAATATCATGCTTGTATTTCTACATGAAATATGATAGTACTAATGATTAACCATCTAATCTTGTGAAGAAGGATAAGAAGAGAACCAAGGATTTATTTTCATGTGAAATATTCATATTAAAGGTTCATGAATGTATTCAACGAGGAAGTCTTATTGTTTCTATAAACCCTAGTAGCAACCACAACTTCATCAATGTTGAGTTGGATAAAATATTGCAAATACACACAAAGAATCTTCAAATCACACTTGCATTCAAACTTGCATAGTGTAGATATGAATGATGTGGATACTATTTTCGGATATTCATAGATGAAATTAACTAACACAATTAATATGATGTTGAAAATGAAGTTTTTGAAGATTTGATACAAGAAAGGGAAAATTTCATTGCAAGATATTTCTCCTATTAAACAAGAAGAAACCGCATGTAGATTTCCTTACAGGGAAACAAATTGCATGTAACAAACCCAAAAATCAATAGTAAAAAAAAATTATGGTAATAAAACTTAATGTAACGCCATTTAGTAGCTTATACCAAGAATGAGTTGGCAAAGTTTTTTCGCTGGTCCTAAGTGACATAAAGGCTAAGATAAGGGGAAAGGACGCATTTAAATTTTCTTTGAACTTTTTGTACATACATATTGTTAACCCATACTTCTAACCAATCCGATTTTACCAACATTTGAGCTTCACATGGATTACTACAACGAAGGTTGAATTGTTCGATGTAACTTATTAGTGAGGGGCTCGAGGCACCCTCTCCCATTTTGAATGACGAAGTTTGGACTTGTTTCGCCAATTATTGCTACTAATTCTGACCATAAAACTACCCCTCGTGGCCAATTATTGCTACTTTAAGATGATTTTTCATCATTAAAGTTTGAGTCCGGTACATACGTTAGGAAAACCAACCATGTTACAATAAGAGAGTAAATATAAGAGTTTTATGTTCAACCATTCGAACCTTCTCTCCAATTATAATGCATCTTAAATAACCAAAACATTAAAAGAACCCTTTACCATAGACTCCTTAACTTCCTTATAGGATTCCATGCCTAAGGGAAGCGTGGAAACATGTGCACAACAAGAAGATAACAAAAAACTATTTTGCAGGAGAATGTTGGCAACCTATTGAACATCCCTTAACAACTCATGATGTGTATTTAATGCATGCATCTCCTTGAGGCAGGTGGCCTTCTAATGTGCAACTGAACCTCTGAATGTTGGTACAAGATCAACTTGATACTTGTAAATCATTCTCGCCTCCAAAATATTCATAAATCTAAGTTCACAATGTAGCACTGCAAACTGTCATAAAACACCCAATTCACAACGCCAGTGAGTCCAAGCGCCACGAACTTTCCTGTAGCAACCTGTTTTCTTACAAAAAGATTCCAACTTTTAAAACTTGCGCCATAAGTAGGTTAAGCCTTCCAAAAATACTACAAAATCCTTACAACCTAAAGTAACTTTGGAAAAAACATATGGAGATGCTAAGTTTAGATCAAAATCCAAAATCATTATTTAGTGTTGTAACTGCATGCAAAAAGTAAATCATGACAAAATGGTGTTGAAGTGAAATTTTATCATGTATTCATCTTTTGGTTTTGGTACTACTTCTAGTAGCCACCTTAGCCAGCATATCTAAGTTTCTTTTTGCTACTTGCTCTCTGAAGAGCTGCATCTCTGCTTTTAATTTCCTGATCTCGGCTTGGCAAGTTCTCTTCTGCTTATATACATTCTTCAGTTTCCTTTGAAGAGGAAAATACCTCTTAGCCATGAACATTGCTTTATCAATTTTCTCTTCATATAGATCTAACATCTCCTTTAGATTGATTTGGGACTCCAAATATTCCTTTTTCGGCTTGTCAATTTCTATTTTTGCATTCTTAAGCTTGCTCCTGAGTCTTTTGAAGGTAGGGTATGATAAGAGGGACAAAAATTCAATCTGAGTGAAGTCACAGATAGGAAAAAAAGAGACAAATCTATGTAAACAAAGGGTTTTCAGTGCCAACAGCCAATTCACAATGCGAGTTTGTAGTGCAATTTTATAATAGACAGTTTGGAGTGCAGAATTGGCAGTGGGTAATGATGTTTTTTACAAGAGGAAACTATAGGATAACCCTGTGAAATAAGAATTTGGTGTGTCTCAACATATGTTGGTTCTTTGTGAACTCGAGTTGGACTTGAATGGAAACATCCAACCTTTTCAATCTTCTATAGCCAATTCGAAGCACTAGTTTTCAAACTCTAGTAGTGCATTTCATGGAAATTGTTAGAGTTGTTCATTGACATAATCCTAAAAATCATAATGAATTTACTGCATTGAAGAAAATGAGATCTCCTCTGGCATGTTTTCAAAGTGAAATGATGAGATATTAGTGCATAAGGTAGTTCTTGGTACGCGAAGAACTTTTAGGTGAGTTGGCAACAAGTAAATATGACATCCGAATTGAAGTTCAAACGATTGAAAACAACATAAGTGGAACGTTTGTAAAAACCATTGAGACAATACATATGATGATAATGATTTTAAGATCGGGGGTGTGGCCCATGTTGACCCTTTTTCCTTCATGATGATAAAAAATTCAATGACATTAAGGCTCTAACCAAACTAAAAACAAGACTATTCTCATGAAAAATTAAGCACGAGTTATGTCATGAGATAGAATTCCAAAACCTAAAATTAAAAATCCCTATGACTTGAAACAAGATAAATCCAAAGCTTTTTTGAACCCTATACATCTTATGTGCTAACACCATCCATGGGAAAAAATCTCACAAACTTGTGACAGAAGAAGGAATGCTTCCATCAATAAGAATCCATGATCACCTTTAGATATGTTGATCATATCTAAGCACAAACACAATCATCACATATGTCTCGAAATTTCGAGACTTTTGACTGCAATATGGGCCACTTTTCGACCAAGAGCCAAAACTATCTTTCCTACATTGTACTACCTTGGTTTACGTGTAAAGGTGAAGACATGAGGTTTCCTACATTAAAATTGTTTTTTCTACCATCTTGCAGCTCTCCATGCTCTTTTAAACCCGTAGAAAGCATACAATTGCTGCAACATCTCATAAATAAAATAACGTCACAAAGACCATGCTTACATTGTGATTTTCTGAAATAAGGCTCCTAATCTAATGCTCCGATGCAGAAATGGACATTTCCATTACGATTGTGGCATGAAATTAGTTAAGAATGACTTTCAAATCACCTCAAATGGAAAAAGTCATCTCCAGGCCTTGTTGGGCTCTCTGCCTTGTAAAGCATGCACGTACCTGCAATTAATTCACAATAATTTGCCTCATTCTCCATGCTATCGTATGGCCTCGTTGCACACTCCTCCCTTAGATAGAACTTGTTAAAATAATGTTTGCACGAGGAATTACCAAGTCCCACCCGTGGTTCATTGGAAACTTTGTTTAAAATAAGGTTTAGTTAAGGGAGGTCCCAAGGTCAAACTCGTGGGCCTCTCCTTTTTAAACCTTTGTTATAACCGTCTAACAAATGTTATATTTGTTTAAAAATACCTTAATAATGTTATTACAACCATACCATCTCATTGGGTTATATCCCAACCTCTGACCCACTTTAGCACTTGCGCCAACCGAATAGATGTGACCCAAGAATAGACTCCTTGACATAATTGTGTTGTCAGGATACAAGCACCGAAATAGTTCATGATCATATTTTGCATGGTAGACTGCTAAGAATCCTTGCCATATTTTGTGGTTTTTGACCAAATCTCATGGAGTATACCATCGGATAGAGGGGGATCCTGTTGCCATATTTCGTGCTTGTTGATCCAGTTTTAATAGTGGCCACCAGAAATGGGAGTTTGGTCAGTCCTTTAGATATTCACCAGGAATCATGGTTGTTGGTTCGGTCGACCGCCCGCTGGCCATGAACCGGTTCCATATTTTTTTTTTTGAATTATTATTCTCGGGCCCTCATTGAGAATTTTTTGGGTGCCACATGGCACCCATCGATTAGTCCATGTGGCTTCCTACTATTCGCCAGTTGAACCTAGTCATCAAATACGTGTCTGCCATGTCATATGCCAAGTGTCGCTATGCTATTGTTCTATGTGGCCTCCTGCCCTGCTACCACGTTTTGACCTCTTTTTGGTGCCATGTGGCATCACCTGGGGTGTCATGTGGAACATGCCAATAGGCCCAAGTGGCACCTAAAAAGGCCAAATATTCCTACCACGTATCATCCTATGGGTGGTGCCACATCAGCCTTGCACAGTCATCTGCTGACATTAGCAGTACAAGTGTTGAGTCATCCTTTAACTTACCGGTCAACCATGAACTTTGATCATCCATATCTCCTTCATTCTAGCTCCATTTGACGATTTGTGTATGCCATTGAAAATCTTGTGACGATCTCTTAGACTTGGTGTTAGTTTGATGAGATTCTGAGAACTTTTATTTTTGACCCTCTTCTGGCTCCTTGGACCATTCTGTGTCACTTAAAAAAATTATGGGATTTCTGGGTCATATTCTGAACCTCCTGGATCATACCTCCTCACTGAACGGACTTTTGGACCCCAAAATTCTTATATTATGAGATTACAAAATGTCTCTTGGAATGTACTTGGCCTCTTTGTTGAGTTGCTTCATTGGCTGGTTCCTTCGGAGTTGTTTTCCTAACCTTCTTGTCCTTCCTGGGATGTTTCTTTGGATGAAGGGTCCAACAAGTGGCTTCATGGTGTCCACCTCTATTGCAATGGATGTAATATATTTTCCTCTTCAGGGTTTTCTTATCCTTTCTCTTCTCTACATGTGGAGCAGGTTCTTCAAGCCTCATATTCTTTCTGGTCTCCATCACTTTCCTATATAAAGCTTGTATTTTCCAACACTTGGTAACATGGTTATTCTTACCACAAAACGTGCATGGTCTCCTATGCCATAAGATTTTATTGCCAAGTTTTTCATAATCAAAAGGAACACTAGAATAAAGAGACTTATTATACCTTTATGGGTTGTCTCTAGTGTTGGAATAGCGAGGAGATCCTTCCTTAGATATTCCTTTGGATTTCTCATCTCCTTTTGGAGATGTCTCAAAATCACGATCATGAGATGATGTGCTCTCATCCTGCACTCATTCGGTTCCGCCACTTGAAGATTCATTGACTTCTGGGGTCCTGGATATTTCTTCCTCTTTGGTTTTGGAGCATTCTCCAACCTCTTCTAAGACATAGACTAGCCCATTATATTGAAGCCATTCCACCAACTCAATGGGATCCACAATGCCTTGGTCGTTGGCTCCAAGGCCTCCTCATTTATACCCCATCTTCTTCATAAAATTTAAGTGGATTCCTCTAGTATGATGTTCAAAGACTTTAAAAGGGATATCAACGTGAATTAAGAAAGGAACTAAACATGGATCATTTACCTCCATTTCAGTTTGTGACTCTCGGTCTTCTTCCTGAAATGTGCCCAACTGTTCCTCCTGGTGAGAAGGAGTGGTAGATAAGGCTTCTAAGAAGCCTCCCTAATTCCCTGGTTCCTGGATCTCATCTTCTATCATATGAAAATAGACACAACCATATATACTATCATGATCAAATCCATAATTATTATGTCCACCATTGCCACAATATGGCCTCTTTACTACCCCTGACATGGATCCTTGTCCATCTTGCACCTTCATAGCTTGGAGCTGAAATTGCAACTTCTGATTTTCCTGTTCTGGAGCTTGCAACAATGTTTTCAACCCAACATTATTTGCTTCAAGCCTTTGTTTGATCTCTTTTATTTCATCATGTTAGCACTAAGATTCACGCTCAGACTACAAGAGAATAATCCCAGTACCCATCAAAATGTTTGTGGAGGTAGGTTTATGAATGGAGGTAAAATGGACAAAACTTAGTACAAGAATGTTTTAACACAGAAACTGGACAAGCAATGTATAGGGAAATGAGGTCCTCATTAACTTTAGTTAGTGGCTTAGAGTTAAAGGTGATTAGAGGGAAGACTTAGTGAGAAAGGTGGACAAGTTTTCCATGGGCATCCAACTTTCAAGCAGCTTGGTGAAGAAAAACTCAGGCACAAGAGAACTCTTCAACTTAATTTCCAGACACTGAAATATATCACAGCTGCATAATAATCAAACCTCCATTACCATGCAACTACAACAACTTGTCTAGATCCTCGATGCATGAGAATTTCATCATAAGAGGGAAAAAGGCAACAAGGAAATTACTAAAACAGGTCACAACAACATTATAATCAACCCTACATTACAATACAACTACAACCCTCATATGGATCCTCCATGCACGAGTGTTTCAACAAATATTTAAACATGATGATGAAAGAAGTTGACTTCTATTAATGTGAAAGTCTCAGATCTCATACAAAACCAAAGAACAGTTCTGTTATCAAAATATTACAAAATAGGGAGATATGTTCAACTAGTTGACGACCTTAACAAAATCTTGAACTGATCTATTTATAAACAAATCAGTTCACAACTGCCAGGAGTGTGATCTGGCCATCCCATTCAAAGCTTTACATCTGTGCATCCTTCTATCAAAATGCACATGTTTCCTCCTATCAGACACAATCTCGGATCAATATGGGTCTGCAAGAAGAAACTGTCCATCGTGGTACCTCAGGCTGACAGTTCTGCTTCCTTGTCCATAACTTCCAAGCTTTTTATTTATGGACTAATATGAGGTTTTAGCTACTAGTCCTTGCTCATCAATCAAATCCTTCTCGGGATTGGAGCGCGGCGAGACGACTATCGGGCAGCCACATGTGGTTGTTGGATACGACATCATACGCGCACGTGATTTCGGGGCCGTGGTAATCGGTTTAGTCCCACACCGCATTTGGGCTTGAAATGCACCACTTCTCACCACATAGCCACCCCGCAAAATCGTGCTTAGGATTTCGACCATCTCAAGGCCTTTTAACACCTGAGCATGTTGTGGCCCCGAAATGATTTGAGGTCATTGATCTGAATGGGATCTGACGTATGGGCGTGCCATCTATTTTAGCGCCCCCACCAACGTTTTATCTACCTGCCAATTGTGGAATCCTTCCAACCACATTTAGAGGTGGTGCTAAACTAAACTATGCAGGGGGAAATCTTCGCTACGAAAAACTGCACCTGCCTGCTCACCTGCGTTCATGGTTGTCACTCGTGACTATGGAAAATTTTATGTGATAATATTTGGCTCCACGAGGGATGGCATTCTCCTTGCGATCCACCAAGAACGCGCAGTTGCAATGACTTAGATTTTGGGTTATGGAGTCACTTATTAATACCAAAAATGAAAACAAAGTGGTAATTACAATGGTGGAAATTCAATCATGGCTTACACAAAATATTTCTTCAGAAAGTGCCATTGATAGGGCCACCAAAAACTTCGGAATCCTCCAAGATCTGTAGCTTATAGGTGTTATTTTAAAATAATTTAGAAATCTTGAAAGGACCAATCCATAAGGCTTTGAATTTACCATGTTTTCCTTTGTCTTTCTTGTGTGCATCCCACTTGAGCATCAGATCTCCTAGCTAAAAATATTCCTTGCTTTCCCTCTTGTCAAAGGCTCCTTTTATTTTTTGTTGGTGATCCTAAGCTTTATCAAGCAGTTGCTCCCTATCTTGGTGTACTTCTACCAGCTGTTGTATCCTCCTGACCATATCATCAGGTTATCCTTGGTAGTCCAAAAGAAAGGCAAGCTGAATTTTTCCACAAGAAAGGCAAGTTGAGTAGGATAAATAACCTCAACCCCATATACAAGTTGAAAAGGGAAAACACCTAGAGACCTCTTTGTTGTAACTCTGTCAGCCCATAATGCAAAGTTCATCTTTGAGTACCATGCGTTTTTATTGTCTTCTAACAACTTCCTGATGATATTTATGAGGTTCTTGTTAGAGGAATCTGCTAAACCATTTCCTTGGGGGTAGTAGGGAGTATAATGGACTAATATAATCCCATAATGCACACAGAACTTGATTAATGGTTCATCTTTGAAGGAGGCAGCATTGTCAGTAACAATTCTCCTTGGACAACCAAATCTGGACATGATATCTTCAAGGAAGCTAATGATTACCCTGTGGGAGGCACTCCTTGTAGGTATGGATTCTATCCATTTGGTGAAATAATTAGTGGAATTCAAAATCCATTTGTGCTGGCCACTTGAGGCTGTATGGATTTTCCAATGAAGTCAAGACCCCACTGCTGAAAAGGTCCAAAAACCACTACAGGTTGCAAAAGCAAATATTTGAGTTGCTTCTCTCCAAAAAAAATTTGGCATTTGACACAAGCTCTAATATTTGCACAAACATCAGTAAAAAGGCTAGGCCAAAAATGCCCAGCTTTGAGGATCTTATAAGTGGTGGTCCTCCAAAAATGATGGCCCCCACATAAGCTGTCATGAAAATCAATTATGGCCCTTTAGTCCTCCTATGGATCCAGACATCTCAAAAGAACTACAAGAGGATATTTCCAGTACAAAACCTAATCAATGAGACAATATTTGATTCCTTTGAGTTTCAAATCTCTCACTTTGTTCTTGTCCAAGCCATCAGGAGGTCACAACTTCTGCAGAAAATATATGATGTCCTTGTACCAATTGCATTTTGCCAAATTGAGGCTAACCTGAGAATCTTTATCAACAATCTCATCTTACTGATTTTATGAGTTTATGTTCATGAAATTAACCCCTAAAGCCTTGCAGTTTGATTCAGCCAGCAACCTGGATAAACCTCATCCTTTCACCAATTTAGTGGGTTTCATTTCAACGTCAAATTCCAAAATTTTAGCAATCCATTTTCTTCTCTTCCCATCTATGTCAGGTTGGATCAATATCTCTTTTACTGAGGCTGAGGGGACATATGCAAAAATATTTGAATGTAGAACATATATTTTGAAATACTTGAGGGATTTGACCAAATCATATGCCTTCTTTTCCATGATATCATACCTCATTTCTGCATCCCTCAATGCTCTACTGAAAAAGGAAATAGGCTTCTCTAACCCCTCTATATTTTTCTGTAGGAAAAAAACAACCAATGTATCAGATGAGCCAAAAGAAAATATTAGAAATTCCTTAGAATAATCAGGGCTGATGAGCATAGATGCTTCATTCAAAGCCCTTTTGATTTGGCCAAAATAATTTCTGGACTCAACAGTCCATTTCACCTCGCTTCTTTTTCTAAGCATGGTTGTAATATGCTTAACCAATTCAGTGAAATTAGAGATGAACCTTCTTAGAAAATTTATTTTACCCAAGAAAGATTGAACCTCTTTCTTGGATCTGGGAAAAGATAAGGACTGGATGGCCTCTACTCTGCTTGGATCAATTATTACCCCTTCTGCTGACACGATATGCCCCAATAATTTTTCCTCCATAGAAAACAAAGATTTCTTAGGATTGGGGGAGAGACCAAACCTTCTGCATTTCAGGAAGACCTTCTTCAAATTAAAACAATGCTCTTTGTTAGACTTTGAGAACACTGTAATTTCATCCATATATATGAATACAAATTTTTCTTTCTCCCCAATGAAGGCAATGTCCATGGGTTGTTGGAAGGTTGCTCTGGCATTCATCAATACAAAGGGAATTTTAGCATACATGAATGAGCCCCAAGGAGTAGTGAAGGTTGTATTTTCTCTATCTTCAGGAAGGAGGGACATATGATTGTAGCCATAGAATCCATCAATCATAGACATCCTAGATGAACTAGTCACTCTCTATAAAATGTGCTCCATCTTTGGCAAGGGGTAGTTATCATTTTTTGAGCTCCTGTTCAAATTCCTGAAATCAACACATAACCTTATTTCACCATTTTTCTTCCTCAGAGGCACCAAGTTAGCCTCCCATTCTGAATATCTCAAATGGATGATGATCTGGGCATCCAACAACTTTTTCACTTCTTTTTCCATAATAGGCAGTAGCATGGGATTTATCTGTCTAAGTTTCTACCTAAATGGCTTGGTCTCTTCTTTCAAACAGATCTTATGCTCAATAATGTTTGTGTCATATGTCCTTAGATCTTCATATTTCCAGGAAAACACATCTGAAAACTCTTTCAAAATATTGACATACTTATCCCTTTGTTCCTTTGACAAACTGCTAGACAATTTAACATACCTTGGATCCTCTTATGTTCCTAAGTTGCATTCAGTCACATCAACATCTTCAGTTGAACTTTTAATATTTACAACAACATCATTTCTATCAAAAAATCTCTCCAAGGGGACAAGTCCTTTTGGAATATGGTTAATGGGTAACTGAACAATATGATGGTCAACAATTTTATTCAGAAAAAAATCAACATGAGGGATTTATTCAGTATCCTGATCTTGATCAATCTGTAAAGCAGAGAATTAATCCATAGTCTCAAGAAATGTTTTTAGCTCAAGATCATCCTCAAAAACCTTCCAATGTTTGACATTGTTAGGAATAGAGGGTTTGTATTTTACTTCCACCTCATACATTATTTTGGGGGTCAAAGGAACCCTGAACTTACTTGTTGAAACAACCAAGGAATCTACCATAGTGTTCTCCTCTCTTGGAACAAATGAGATTTTAAAATCCAAGAAGAAACTATCAACAAGATCCCGGACTTCATTTTTGTAGGCCTTCAACCTGAGGTGCTTATCTTGATACAATTTTTTGACTTGATGAACAATCAACTCAGCATCTCCAAACACTGTTAGCTCTTCAATGTTCATGTCTTTATCAGCCCTCAAACCCAAAACAAGAGCCTCATATTCTGCCACATTGTTTGTTTTTTCAAATTCAATCTTGTAAGACAAAGATATGATCTCATGGGTAGGGGAAATGAATACTACCCCAGCACCAACACTCTACCTAGAAGAGGCTCCATCAAAAAAAATCTTCCAAACAGAGGTATTGGGAGGAGGATTTTCACAAGAGGCAATAGGTTGTTTTCTAATTTCAATAAGTGTTTGAGGAGCATCAATGAGATGTAGCATATTGGTTCATAAATCAGTATCAACTACAAAAATGGGGTGGTTGGTAGGATTTGCTTCATCACTGATCATGTAAGCAAGTTGTGCTTCCCTATAAATCCTTCTATGTCTCCCCCCAAACACATGAATGGTGGCATATGAAAGATCCATCTGCAAATTCCCCCCTAGTCTTTTGATCTAGGATCTAGGCAAGAGCATCCCAAACTTAGGGGGGACATCATCCACCACAATATCCATGACCACACTTTTCATTGGCAACTGGAATAAGGAAACAACTAGGTCTTTGATAAACCCAAGACACTTCACCTTCCTAAAATCAAATGAGTATAGGTCATGATATATTTTTGTAACCTCCAACCCAAGCTCATCCATGATAGTCTTAGTCATGAGATTATGAGACCCCTGAATCTATCAAGAAGTTGTGCAGTACTTCATCATGAATGTTCAATGATGTATAGAAAGGAGGGCAGGATTCATCCCTATCCTCTACCAAAGGTCCTAGTATGACAGATGGTTTTTCATCTTGTAGGTTGACTGAATTTGTGGGATAAGATGAAGGTTAAGGCTGAAACAATTTGGAAAGGTACTTCTTGAAATCCTCATTCTTGACTAGCTCCAAGAAAGGTACAGGGATTTTAATCTTTTGAATCTCATTCTCAAAGATAAAAGAGGAGGGAGGCTTCAGAATCTCCTTAACTTTTGGTGTAGGGCTCTTAGCCACTGCCTAGGGGTCTCATGCCTATTTTTCTTTTCTTCTAGCTTCCACCCCCTTAGTAAGATTCTCTATTCTAGTAGGATGATCAGGAATGTCAGACTTTCCCTCTTTCTTATTGGACCTTAAGATGTATCTATTTGGATTTCCACTAGTCCTTTCCCCTTTGCTCAACTCATTTAGTTCACTATCCATGAGAGACTCTTCATATGTAGATTGATTTAAATGAGGGGATGAAGAGGTGTTACTGAGACAATGGATTTCAAGATCAACATCTTCTTCCTCTCCTTCTTCATCAGTAACAAGGTTATTTTGGAGAGGGGCTTGGATTTTTTTATCATCCCTATCCCTATTTATTTGATCTCTTTGGATGATATGATGGGAATTATTGGGTCTTCTGAAATTACCCCTATTATCAGCATTATGGGGGTTCCTATAGCTCTGCCTTCCTTCAAATTTCAATTTCTCCATTTCTACAGAAAATGATTTTACCAGTTTCATCAACTCATCTACATGAGGGAAGGCAGCAGAGGGATCACATGTTGAAGATTAATACCTACATATTCTTCTGTCTCTATTGGATTTACTCCTAAGCTTGTCAGCTGTCAATATATTATATTCTACTTCAAGGGTTGCATCTTGTATATGAGCTAAAGAGGTAGCTCTTCTTTCTCTCAACATGAGGAAAAAATCATGGTCAAAAGCGTTGGCAAAAGTAATATTGGCATAGGTTTCTATAGGCTTTATTTCAGTGGGAATCTTATTGTACATCTTATTAAATCTTTTTGAGAAGTTTGAAACAGATTCCCCTCTTTCCTCTTAAGTGACCCAAATTTTGTAATATAATAAAGAAAATATTTTTTATCCCCCCAATGTCTTAAGAATGAATCATCCAAAGCCTCAATCCCATCAATAGATCCAAGATTTTAGCCCCTAACCCATTTCCTAGCCTCACCATCAAGGATCTGTACAAAAAATTTCATCCACACATCTTCATTTTCAATGTTATGATTATATGCATAACTATAAAAAGATGAAAGGTCTTCTTCTGTAGTTATGTCTTCCTCCCCTGTGAACTTGGGCATGTACTTAAGGTAGTCTCCAACTGGGAGAGAATTCATAGGGTGAGGTAAAACAAGAGGGGAATATCTAGCATCCATTATGGCATCCATTTTGTTTCTAGAAGGATTAGCACCTTCCACTAGGATGTGAACTGCAGGAGAACCAGGGGGAGATGGAGTTGGGACACATAAGATTCGAGCTATATTTCTAGGGGAAAGGGGAAACGACTGAGTTTTGGAGGAGAATGATATGGGGTTCAAGGGACAAGAAGTTTCCCCCTATTTACATACAACAACTTTGATAGGATGAGGTGTAGGAAAACCCCAAGTGGGAAAGTCTTCTAAGCTCCTCGGTCTAAACTACTTTACAATATCAGGGGAAATAAGGGTGTCAAAACTTTATCCTTCTAAATGAAGACTATAATGGGGGAAATCAACAAGAAATATTTCAAAATATAAACTTCTGGAAACTCCAACAGATGGTATAAAAGGAGAATTAGATGCATCTACTGGAGTTTTAAAAGAAGAATTATGTAAATTACCAGAATCACCTGGTACAACAGTTGAAATCCATTCTTGAGAGGTATTTCCTTTCTTGATAATATTTTTTGGTTCAAATTCAGGGGTTTCCAGAGGAAGCTATGGAGTAGACCTCGTGTGTCTGCCTTTGGGAGCCACAACTAAAACAGTGGAATCATCAGGTGCAAGTTGCAATCTTCAAGGTACTAATTTCTGATGCACCTTCAAAATCATAATTTCTTTGTCATTCAAATCCCAGGGAAATGTCTTCAATTCGTTCCTTGGAAATAGTGCCAAGAATGTTATCACTAAGAGTCACCCTCTGACTACAAGAGGATAAGCCCAGTACCCATCAAAATGTTTATGGAGGTAGGTTTATGAATGGAGGTCAACTCAGTACAAGAATGTTTTAACACATAAACTAGACAAGAAATGCATAGGGAAATGAGGTCCTCATTAACTTCAGTCAATGGCTTAGAGTTAAAGGTGATAAGAGGGAAGTCTTGGTGACAAATATGGACAATTCTGCCATGGGCATCCATCTTTCAAGAAGCTTGGTGAAGAAAAATGCGGGAACAAGAGCACTCTTGAACTTAATTTTCAGACACTAAAATATATCACAGTTGCATAATAATCAAACCTCCATTACCATGCAACTACAACAACTTGTCTAGATCCTCCATGCACGAGCATTTCAACATAAGAGGGAAAAAGAAAACATGGAAATTACTGAAACAGGTCACAACAACATTATAATCAACCCTACATTACAATACAACTACAACCCTCGTCTGGATCCTCCATGCACGAGTTTTTTAGCAAAGATTTAAAAAAGATGATGAAGGAAGTTGACTTCTATTAATGCGAAAGTCTCAGATCTCATACAAAACCAGAGAACAATTATGTTATCAAAATATTACAAAAAAGGGAGCTCTGCTCAACCAGTTGACGACCTTAACAAAATCTTGAACTGATCTATTTATAATCGGATCAGTGCACAACTTCCAGTAGTGTGATATGGTCATCCCATTCAAAGATTTACGTCTGTGCATCCTTCTGTCATACTGCATGTGTTTCCTCCTGTCAAACGCAAGCTCAGATCAATATGGGCCTACAAGAAGAAACCATCCATCATGGTACCTTGGGCTGACAGTTCTTTCTCCTCGACCATAGCTTCCAAGCTTTATATTTATGGACTGAGTTGAGGTTTCAACTACCAGTCCTTGCCCATTAGTTGAATCCTTCTCAGGATTGGAGCGTAGCGGGATGACTATCGGGAGGCCACCTGTCGTTGTTGGATACGACATCATGCACCACTTCTCGCCATGTAGCCACCCCACAAAACCATGGTTAGGATTTTGTCCCGCTCAAGGACTTTTAACACCCGAGCATGTTGCAGCCCCAAAATGATTTGAGGCCATTGATCTGAATGGGATCTGAGATCTGGGTGCGTCATCTATTTTAGTGCCCCCGCCAATGTTTTATCCGTTTTCCAATTGTGGAATCCTTCCAAACCCATTTAGAGGTGGCGCTAAACTGAACTGGACGAAGGGTGGAATCTTCACTGTTGAAAATTGCACTTGCCTGCTCGCCTATGTTCATGGCTGTCACTCGTGACTATGGACAATTTTATGTGATAACACACCAAACCATGCCTTCTTTAGTTTTATCTCCATCTTCAACACCTGCAATCTTTATCAATACTGGTCTGATGCCACTTGATCTGATCCCAGGGTGATAATGTTACCAATTATTCTATGGTCTTATGTCACTCCTTGAAGGGTCAATTTTAAGATCATTTTATTGAACTGATTGCATTAAAATGTGAAGTTGAAGTGTTTAAGAGGCCTGAATCCAAATTGAATTAAAAACTTGAAAAATCAACTTATTAAATTTCATGTATCATCACTTAAAGCTTCCAATACTTAAATGAATAAATAATGAAAAGAATCATGAATATGAAATGAATAAGCACACCAAGAGATAAGCAATCACATAAAAGAGACAAGAAGTCACATCGTGATAAGAGTGTTCACCCTAGATGGGCTACATCTCCAAGCTTTGCTCAATCGCTTAGCCACTTTATTTACTCTGTAAAAAGATGATTCTCATTTACAACTGAAAGGGTTGCAGTCCCACTACTGGTGGCAACATCGAAGAGGGTGTTCTTATGTATAAATAATAGTTTCTCATAATGTATGGAAAAATATCTCATGAACATGAGGAAATCTCCATGGACCATCCATGGGAAAACTCTCATAAACTTGTGGCAAAAGAATGAATACTTCCATCAATCTGAAGCCATGATCATCTTTATAGATGTTGATCATATCTGAGACAAAACACAATAATCACATATGTCTCAAAATTTTGAGACTTTTGACCGCAATATGGGCTACTTTTTTACCAAGTGCCAAAATTGTCTTTCCTGCACTATACCTGTAACATACCCAGCCACCCACAAGCCGGGCTACACTACTTCCAGCCCACTCTTGGACTTATTTCTCTTATATAAACCATTCAAATTAATAAATATGCATAAAACAAAGGAACTAAATGACATGCACGACAATAACCAACAAGCATGCATATTCTAAAGATTGAATTCAAGGATAAATGAATACACAGTGGAATAAATCATACACAGGTAAATAATACCATAACATAGAGTGCTTATCTTTTATAAAAGAAGAGACCAACTGGCTATAGACTAGGGATGTTCCAGCCAACTGTAGACATTTTTGTTCCAAGTCTCAACAACAATGTCACCCCTAAGCTAGGGCTATGAATCCACAAAGACTATTGTAGAGTGTTACTTGGCTTCCCAAACTAGTCAACACTCAAGCTCTCACAGGCTTCCCAGCACCCACAACAATCCAAGTACTCGGGTCTCTTCTACCCAGCCTGCACAAACCAAGAGAATGGACCCTCTCCCTTCTCATCCATGTAGTACCTCAAGCTATCCTTCTCCTTCCAGGGCTCCAGTGCAGCTGGTCTAGAATCTCCATGCTGGGATTCTTAGGACTCACAACTATGAGCAAAGTTGGAAACAGGACAAAGCATCTCAGACTGGCAGGCCTCAAATCATGGCTGGATTACACCATAAATATCTACAACCAACAATACCATGGCTTCTCTTAAGAAGTTCATATTTCATTCACAAGCCAAGAAACAGATGAGGAAATATGAGTGGGTGACATAAATGAATGGAAAAAACTGAATATGAATTTTATGCATGGCCTAAAGCTGAAACACATCACAGTTCGTAATAACTGTTTTTGCTATTTTGGGAAAAAAAACCGAACAAACCAAGGAAACATTAGTAGAACTTGAGTGAGCTTTTTGTTTTCTTGTAAATTGTTTTTTTACCAGTGCAGCCATCTTGTAATTATAAAAATGCAAGCGAATTAAGGTATCCAAATTAGGTTTGAACTTTTAAAACATAAATGCTTTAAAACATTGGATATCCTTGTTCAAAGAAAACAATCTCATCAAGTGGAAACTTTATGAAATACTTCCATGCTATTTACGTTTAACTTTGCTTAAGAGCTCATCCATGCCATCCAGTTAGAAGTCCAAACAACATTTGGCTTGTCATTTCGTGATTCGATCAACATCAAAATCACATGAGTGTATGCGAGAAGCGTCCAGAATATTCCAACATTAGAATATAAATGGATAATCTTCAAATGATTGTGTATTCAATTTACATGTCCATTGAAAGTTCTTTTCTTAAATAACATTTATTACATTGCAAATCATCACTGCACAAAATTTGTCAGCAGTTCATGCACAAACAATAGAACACTTAATTGATAGTAAAGATCTTATACACAAAATCCATTGGACAACCAGATAGACTACTCGATCTCGATGTCAACTATGTTACATGGATGTCAAGACTTGAATCCATAGATTGAACAGATTTGTTATTGGGCCACATGCTCCTATCCAAATAACATCTCATAAATAAAATTTTATGCACATACACGAGCAGGATTCCTATGGATGTGACATATCCAACACTAGTAGATGATATTCTAAAAGTTAAACACTCTCCGCAGTCTCTCCCCACATTAAGATGGGATAGCCCATTATCAAACACAAGTGCATCTATGTTGTCAAAGTACATGTTGGACTTGGTTAATCTGTGATACCCTTGTGATACCCTTAGGGGCATCTATGTTGTCAAAGTACATGTTGGATTTGGTTAATCTATGATACCCTAGGGGCATCTATGTTGTCAAAGTATATGTTGGACTTGTTTTGGCATTGTTTGCATGCTTCACATTAACGTTGATTTATATAAAGGTGGGGAACTTGGTCCACAAAATTTGAACACAAGTCATCATTACTATTATGCAAAAAACTTAGCCTTGCCATTAAACCATGGTTTGATGCACAACGTGTTCAAAGTATATTGGTCTTACCATTAAACCATGATTTGATGAACAATGTGCTCGAAGTATTTATAAAATTTGTGTACTTAAGTTTAACTGAGTACCATTTTTTTTCACAACTTATGTTTAAAAATGTCAAATATAAATACCAATCAAGTACATGACATAACTTTCAATTTTCTAAAATGTTGATGTTATACTTAAACTTTTTGCCTTTTGAATTAACAATTTTAGGATAGGTTGTGCCTAAAAAAGTGAGCAATAAGAGGTTGAGAACATAGTTACTAAGCTTGATGAGAATCGTTGAGAATTCTCTCTTTCTAGAGGTCATATTAAGTGGTTATTTTTATCTCCATTTTAAAAGGTAGCGCGACTAATGACATCTTTTTCTTTTTGGGGTTAAAATTACAAAAAATTGCAATCATGAGATTCTATAAAGTTGCAAACAAAAACCTTAAAATCAACCCCTGAATTGGAAAGTAATGCTCCCAGTATAATCCCTCTTTTTTTTCGGGGTTAAAATTACAACTTGTTTGAAATTGTGACCTTGACAATTTGTATCATTCCAATAAAAAATCTTAAAATCAAACCCTGAAACGAAAAATGGTGTTAGTAGTAGTAGTTCTTTTCTTTTGGGGTTGACATTATAACTTGTTTGAAATTGTGGCATTGACATTTGGTATTGTTGTAAAGCAAAACATCAAAATAAACTTTCGAATTGAAACATAGTGCTACAAGTAGCACATTTATTTTTTGTTTAGAGTTTAAAATTACAATGTTTTCAAAA
>ML780194.1:504709-517689 GCA_009831015.1 Picea engelmannii | reverse complement strand
AACCAATGGGAAAATTTGAGGTCTTATTTGGCCTCATATCGAGGCCGGTTGGTTTCAAACTTAGGAGAGTGGCTATAATATATCCCTAAGATGTTATACTATATCCCAGGATGGATTAATGCTAACTTTCAAGTTAGCATTAAATTCCATACATTAAATGTTTCCTGATGACAGCAAAGACCATAGTCCATGGTCCATAACTCATATTTCTTATTGTGGTGTTCAAAATTGCATGCAAGGTTGCAGTATCCAACGCTTATGCTAGAGAATACCTAATTCTAACACCTATACAATTATAATATAATAGCAATTAGCTCACTTAGTTGATTACCTTCCTTGTTTCTCTTCTTCATCCTCCCCGTTTCTCCTCTTCTTGTGGCCAAAGTCCTCCTTGTTTTTCTTCTTCCTGTGGCCTAAACCAAAGTACTCCATGTTTCTCTTCTTCTGGTGGCGTGAACCAGAGTTTCTTGGTGTCTACTTTGTTGTGATAAGAACTAGATCTTGTTTCAGAGTTGTGCCTAGGCAAGAAGACACCATTGCATTGGCCATTGCATTGTGTGTTTAACTTTTGTAAAATAGTTGTAAAATATATGGTGAGTTTCTTTCAATTCTACAGTAAATTTCTCACTAGTGGGAAAAAACATTACACCTTCAAAATAGTTGGAAAGGAAAGGAAATGGAAATATTTGGAAAGGAAATGGTTTGATTTAATACAATTTTCAAGAATTTCTTGAGTGTAAATTACCGGTGTTCCTTGCTTAACTAATAGTTGTGTATGTTTGTTGTTGGTTATTAGAACCAACCTTTGGTATCAGAACTACTATTTGCCCAAGGATTTATTGGCTATGTGTATGAAGAAGTGTTCATGTGTGCAGATTTACCCCAGACGGATTTTGAAATTGTACATGAAATTGTGGAAGCAATTTACCAATCTTTAAGACAATTATAAGAGAGGAACGTGAGATTTGCATGTTGGATGTGCTTGTATCTGTTGAGTGGAGTGAAGAAATTTAATGAAGCGAGAAGAAAATATGAGGGTTGTGGTCTCTTACTTGGTTCTTGTACTGGGTGGCAACAACAATCCCAATTCATAGGACATTAAATCCATTCTCGGCTCAGTCAGAGTGGATGTGGATGACAACAAAATCATTTTTTTGTTAAGCTAATGGGATGACAAAGACATAACAAAAGTGATGGCCTTTGGAAGGGAGAAATTTGCATCGGCTCCTTCAAGTGGAGGTGCGATGGTGGCTATTTATGGTGGAGGAGGTGCTACACATTCATTGTCCAAGCAATACAGAGGTAATGTGCATCAATTGTAACCACTAGAAACACTTGGAAAACAACAAGTTGAGGGTTAAAATAAAACAGATTGGCAAGCAATTTACAAAACGTTTTTCAAGCAATCAGATCGCCCAAAATATTTCCTCACAGGAACGAAATTGTCATCACTTTAGGGTTTAATCCTTTGTTATACAAGTTAGCATTGTATTTTTTAATACGTTAAGTTAGGTATGGCCTTTCTAAATGTAATTTGTATAATAGTTGTGCAACTTTCTTAGCTGCATTAAATGTTGTGCATGTCTCAGATTGTAGTAATGTATAGTCACCTATTGTGGAGTTGTATTTCTCAAATAGGACCCTACATACTCAAATATTTCCTAATTGCATGATTGATACCCAATTGGGAAGATGGCGCGACAACATTGGTAAATTATGTGCAGTGCCAAATAAGCTTACATTCTGCAGGAATTGTATTAACATGTATTGCAATGTTAGTATCACATACAATAGAATTTGCACAATTAATAGCATTTAATTTAGTTGTGGGGGGCTTAGTAAAGACATTAATGAGAATTCCTAAGCAATTCTATTCTGGAAGATAGAGTTCATATATGGGGTTGCTGGCATGTGCAATAATAGCAGCATATTCATGAACAACCATGCTAGATTAACAACCCATGATTAAAAAACAAAAAAAAAATCACACAGAACGATACTTTTGTTCAAAGACAATAAGATGTCTTAGCTGATGAAACCATCATACCTATACCAAAAGAAGCCTCGAAGTACCCAAACTCCATGCCTAGGCTAGAGTAGTGGGTGTGTGTTCGCACCACACACCAACAAGGTAATATTACATTTGGATTTTCCTATGGTATGCGGTCAACAAAGAGAAAAGTTGAAAATATATCTGCGATTTTTTTTACAGTCTCACCATTCTACACATAAAAGTCAACCATCCATTTTTAAGTTTTCCATCATTGTTTTAGCACCTAAAAAGAATCCATACATTGGATATCAACTAAAACTAATTCCAGTTTCAATTTACCCACAGACCATTTTAGTAGCAGCACCTAAAGCATCTGTTCCATTTTCAGTTGATCCTAGATAAGGTAGCTTAATGACCAGACAGACACTCTGTCTGCCTATATAATGACCCAGTAGCATACCCCATCCCAGATTGAAGTTGATCAAGTTTCACCTGCACCAACCCCAACAATAGATAGTCTAATAGCGGATCACCTACCAACAGATTCAATTAGAGTTTAAGAGCCAATGTCAGTAGCATCGCCTCCAAATCAATAGCTTCTTCTAATCCCAGATACAAAGACACATGGAGAATAGGTCGTTGTAATTATTTTGAGCGCATTGTCTTATTTCCCGCACACGAACTCGAACTCTTCTCTTCTCATATGTCTCTTGGTCTCTCCACACTCCTCTCATGATGTTTTTCCACCTTTGGTCTCTTCTTCCATTCAATCCTAGGGATTCTCATGGCTTCTGTCAGACACAAACCTCTAGTTAGGGATCTTAAATCAAAGGGGAAATCCAAGGGTGTCCTTCTGTCAGTTTCTGATTGACTCTTTGTTTCTCCCAAACATCAAATTTGTCAGCAATTATAACTACTTCAACCACCAATCTTGCTACCCATCACTAGTCACGTGGCTCTATGCATATCTAAGTACATTGGCAGGTAATGCATTCAAGTTTGTAGTTGTAGTTTGGAATGTTGAGAAAACTTCCTATTTTCTTCATTGAAAACCTCTCAGTTCCACCTCACCAATCCCACTTGTGATATCATGACCATTACTCAAGGAATTTTCCTTCTTAGTCAGTTCTCTGATGTTTTCTATTAATCATCAACATAATTGCATGCTTCATAATCACATTATATGAAGTCTTAGCATAATTATAATCATGGTGGGAAACAAGGTGTTACAGGTAATCTCATAATGACTCAAAATTGGATGAAGCAACACGCTGATTAATATCATTTCAAATGCCATTTTGAAAAAGGGGATCAAGTGTTCACCTTATGAGTAGACCTCCCTCAAAGTAAACCACCATCAGAAGCTTGTTCCAAAGTTTTATGCCTCTTATAAGGTCCTCAAACGTATTGGGCTAGTGGCTTACAAATTGGAACTTCCACGACTCTAAAATTCATCATATCTTTTATGTCTCCTACTTAAAGAAAATGGTTGGATCTAATTGCAATATTCAAACTAGCCTTCCCTAACTAGATGAAGAAGGTTCTATTTGTTCGTAGGCTAAGGTTGTCCTTGATAAAAGAGAGTGTTCTCTCCACCAACACACTATTGTGGAGGTCTTGATATAGTGGAAGGATACATCGTCCAAGGATGCAACCCAAATCTAATCAAATGAATTGAAATACATGGTACTTGTACATGTGAATTGACACCGCCCACTTCTTTCACTTCTATCTCCTGTTCAATACACCGAGTGTTTGTTAAAGTCCACCTTTTTCATGACTTTCTTGGGACTTAAAGATCAAAACTACCGCCAATGAAGACCTGAAGCCAATACGTTCCCTTCCTTCACTTCTCTATCTCCCCTTCAATACGGCGATGTTTCCAAGTCTGCGTTAATGTTCGTCTTCTTTACTTTTCATGACTTCCTTATGCCTTGCTTTTCTTATGGATCAAAACCGCTGCCCAAGAAGACCTCAAGTCAATACGTCTGCATCCTTCGCTTCTCTGTCTCCCCTTCAATACGATGATTTTTCTAAGTCTTTGTTAATGTCCATCTTTTCCATGTTATTTCATTACAAACATTTATGTCTCACATAGCTTTTGCATTTATAAATATGTACATACTTAACAACACAACTCAGAACAAGCTTTGAAGGACGTTTTGAGTCTCACAGAGGGAGAGAGGGGGAGAAATGGATCATAATGGTGTTGCTCTCATGATGATGTTTGTTGGCTTTTTTATCATGGTTGCCTCTGTTGATGCAGCAACTATATGGAAGCCGTATTCCCATACTCGTATGGAAGATGTAGGTTTATATGATGATCATCTGCCTGACCACATGGCTGGTGGATTCACTTATGTTCCTTCTCTCTCAGATTCTGATAATTTTGTGGAGGAACGTCATCAATTTCCATCATCAATGGATCGTCAGAAGAAAAGGGATGTGCAGGCTCTTTTGTCTTTTAAAGAGCATATAAAAGAGGATCCAGCTGGAAAGTTGTCCAACTGGACACCAGAGAACTCAAAGGAGGTATGCTTCTGGTATGGTATTACCTGCAAGCAACACACTAGCAGAGTGGTTGCCATAATTCTTCCTGCCGACAATGATGGTTTTCCAGTATATGGAGTGTGATTTCAAGGTAAAATTTCACTATCCCTTGGCACCCTGTCCTTCTTGCATACTTTGAATCTTTCTGGTAATAATTTTACTTAAGGAATTCCATCTGAATTCGTGTAGCTTAAAATGCTGAGAATATTCGTCCTCTCCTTGAATTCGATGGAGAGATCTATTCCAAAATGAATCTCTAATTGCACACTTCTTCGATGGATCTACCTTTCTTTTAACTATTTGAGAGGGACCATACCAACAGAATTTGATGGTCTAGTCGAGTTGGAACATCTCAAGTTAGGTTGGAATTTTAATCTAAATGGAAGTATTCCAACTTCTTTGAGCAACTGCACATCTCTCACAGAGTTGTCCATTAATGGTAATGATTTCAGTGGTCCGATCCCTTTTTTTTGGGTTTGATGAAGAGACCATATTATCTCGACCTTGGAGGGAACAATTTCAATGATCCAATCCCTTCTATTTTGGGTTTGATGACAAGTTTATCTTATCTTGACTTATCCTCCAACTCATTAAGTGGTCACATTCCAGCCCTCAAAAATTTTACCCAGCTATCACACATTGACATTTCTGATAACAACATCACTGGAAGAATTCCAATGGAATTGGGGAATTTTAGTCAGCTGTTATACATTGACTTTTCTCATAACAACATCAGTGGAAGAATTCCAATGGAATTGGGGAATTTTACTTAGCTGTTATACATTGACTTTTCTCATAACAACATCAGTGGAAGAATTCCAATGGAATTGGGGTCACTACAAAAACTAGAGATCTTGCATCTAAGCTTTAACAAATTGGAGAACACTATTCCTCTGGCTCTAGGAAATTGTAGTAATCTCCTTTATCTAAATCTTGGTTCAAATTGTCTCACGAGGAGCATCCCTGAAGCCATTACAAAATTGAGGAAGCTTACATTACTTGACCTTAGTACTAATAAGATCAGAGGTTCAATTCCTAAATAAGTGAGAAACTTCAATGCTCTCTATTTTTTAGATATATCCGATAACAATATTTATGGGATTATTCCTCAAAGTATAGGAAAGATCAGTGCACTCTCTTTTTTAGATATATCTGATAACAATATTTATGGGAGTATTGCTCAAAGTATAGGAAAGCTCAATGCTCTATTATATTTCGATATATCTAGAAACAATATTTCTGAGAGTATTCCAGAGAGCATTAATGGCATGGTTTCACTTCAATTTTTTTATCTATTGGAAAACACACATGGTGGAGATCTCGGCAACATAGAATTTCCAATTTCTTTGTGTTACTTCTCAGCGCACTCTAACTATTTCTCAGGTACTTTGTCGACATCTTTGGCCAATACTTCATGTCAGTTGTTGGATTTAAGGAAAAATCGATTAGAAGGTGAGCTTCATGGGTACCTTGCAAACTTTCAATACTTAAGAGTGTTAAGTATTGGTTATAATAATCTCCATGGTGGCATTCCTCAATCAATCACAAATCTCACCAAGGTGCAGGTGTTGGATTTATCAAACAATAAATTTAGTGGAAAAATACCAACTGATCTTGAGAGACTGCATGGATTTTGAATCAAAGAATCTTCAGAACTTAGCAATAATGAACTATATTCCACTCTCATGGTTGTCATTAAAGGATATGAGTATACTCTGACATATGTGCTAGCAACAAACACAATAATTGACTTGTCAAGCAATAATCTTATAGGAGAAATCCCTACAAAAATATGATGTTTGAGCAATTTGCGACTGTTGAATTTATCTGGGAACCAATTGGAAGGGAGGATACTTGCGTCACTTAGTAATATATCTACTTTGGAGCAGTTGGATTTGGCAAAAAATAATTTGAGTGGAGGGATTCCTCAAGATCTCTCTAAATTATCAATGTTGGCGGTTCTAGACGTTTCATCTAATAACCTATGTGGTCCAATTCCAACAGGTACACAATTTTCCACTTTCAGTGCAATGTCATTTCAAAAGAATAAGTTTTTATGGGGATGTCCTTTAGATCCATGCAATGAAAAGAAAAGACCAATGAGAGAAGACAATGTTGGTAAGAATAGTAATGTCAAAGTGGGGTGGCTAAGTTGCATGGATGGCTAAGTCGCATGGATGAAAGATTATCATTGACAGCATTAGGTATGGGACTGGGGTTTGGATTTGGAAGAATGATCGTTATGTTCATAAAATGGAAGAGAGATAAAAATTGGGTTTTAGTTCTACCTTATGTTATCACTCTGTAATTTGCCCAAGGCTGAGAGGCAGTTACAGAGGCAACATCAGAACCACTTCGAGTCTTGGATCTAGCCCTCCAAGACTCAGAGAGGGATCTCTCTGTTTGATATAGCTTTGTTTCTCAACTTCAGATATTAGGCTAGGTAAAAGGAACATGTGGGTTTTGCAGTAAAAAGAGTTTATAAATTGGTTGAGACAATCAACTCCTCCATTGGGCTATGGAGTCTGTAATTAATTAGGAATGAAATACAGCTAGAAACGCTGAAGAAATCCTTCACAAGGCGAGATAACACACTCACTGGATCTTTAATAATTTAAATGATGATCAGAAGAAAAGATAAGGAAATAACTCCAACTAACAAGCACTTAAGAATCTCTTAGTTGAAGATATTTAGAAGATGAACATTGAAATATTTAGAATCGGAAACAGGGTATCAGGGATAAATCCTGTAACATAACGCTATTCGTAAAGATTAGCTTCAGAAAAAAAAGATGATTACAGAGCAAGAAAAAATTTACTGAGACATCACATCACCAGTAAACATGCACAGGAATCCTGTAAAGTGCCTCATTCATTAATGGCAGATCTATTCAAAAATGTTACAGCTTCATAGCCATAGGGCGTGAAGATCCAACCCTATTACATTCAAATCATCTCAATAAATAAGATAAATCACCCCAACCAAGTCCTGAGATTCGGTTCAACCGCCTCGGTCAAAAATAGCCACCACTCCCAGAAAATTCGGAGTTTTTTGCCATAAAAATTGGACCGTTTTTCTGCGAAACAGGGGTCCGTTCAGACGTGATTCTCTCTTCAATGATGACACCTGTGCGAAAACTGAAAGAGGTTATTGTATATGGACATGTGTTGGACAAAAACCTCTTTTGGTTTTGCAAAATTCATCTCCATCTGGTCGTGACAGCTTCTGAAAGATCAGGACTGAGACGGAAAATAGAAAATGTGGAAAAATAGGCCTCGAAGATGTCTTCTTCTCTCCCGCCTCATAGCTCCATTGTAAAAACTGAAAAAGGGTTTTTTTCCTCAGCCCGTGCTGACTAAAAAAACCTCTCGTATTTTTAAAATCTGTCTCCATTTTCTCAGAATCTCCCCTGGAAGAAGGCATGGTAAAACTGGCAAAAGATGGTAAAAACATGCAAAAGAGGTTTTTGACGGGAGACGGAATTTCGGACCCCCCCCCCTCGTTAAACGTAGACCGCCAGGGGGGGTCTGGAATTGGACCTGGTTCATTGATTTTGGGGCTTAAATCCAGGCCGTTGGAATGTGCATGATGTTTATTTGTGATTCTGGATCCCCCCCCTCTCGTTAACTATCGAACTCACGGGGGGGTCCAGAATGGAATATGAGGCGTTGATTTAATTAAGGGTAAGTGGAAGGGGGGCGCACTTGCATGGAGATGTGCGTGGGTTTATGTGAGGGCAGGAGCATAAGCGGAGAGTGGATGGTGATGTGGGAGATGGGTAGTGGAGGTAGGTGGGGTAGGAGTGATGTCAAGTGACGTAGGTATGTGGTGAGTGGGAGGAGGTGTATGGCACGTTGGACGCTGAATGTTAAAATTTACATTACAGACATTACGTCACGTTACAGGTATGAATATCTTGAATCTTAAATGAACATAAGTTGCTTCATACGATGATAACATAAACACTACTTTCTTCTTTCAGATCTGACCAGCGGAGTTCACTTCTTGGTTGTTGCCTTTTTATCTTCGCGTGACCACCATAAACCATGCAATTATCTCATGTAATTGTCCCTGCCTTCCCCGCTTCGAAATTTATCATAAATTTATTCCATTCACAACTGTTCGATACACTAACTTCTAATAAGCGAGGCGACCGTGTAGGTGACCAATCTACAAGGCGGATTGCAATGGAGAAGCATTGCGGCCTTCTCTTGCAGATGTCTGGAAAAACATGCCTGCACCATCCTTGCCAATGTGGGCTTCAACCAAACTGCCCACAAAGCTCTTTACCTGATTTAACTTTATACACCCGAACATCTTTGGATCCCTTATATACTTCTTAAAAATCCTCCTCGGGCATGCTCGGCATCCCCTCGCAGACATGCAGGATTTCAATATCAAAAGCGCCACAGTTCTTCACTGCCTGTCTCAGCTCATCCGCATTCGAAAAGTACCATGGAAGGTTGAAAGAATCTCTCAGATTTGAGCTGATTATTCCCTGTGTGACGAGCTCGTCCCATGCATCTTCAAAGTCCTAGCCACGGAATTCACCTCCCACAGAGACTGGCTCTGCAATCGATGAAAGTGTTGAGGTCCTTTTCAGATTGCTTCAAATAAGCTTCTGCAATATCTTGCCTGCCTCTGTTGACTCATACTCTTCCTTCATTGTATAAGGGTGAAACTTTCTGCACAACCGCTTCAGCCACTTGTGAAAACCAATGAAGCCCCATGACAGAGAAACAGACATGAATGGTCGATCTTGGGAACAAAACATTGTAAAAGGATCCGGGTACACCAGCAAAAAAATAACGAGAATGGCCACGCCGGTCCAGCAGATTGAAGAGCCCATTAAAGTCATTGGGAGACGAATCAGAAAAATAAGCCTGTAACTCGGGCATTAAGCCCCCGCCATGAGAATGATAGCCATTCCCACATAGATTTGTGAGTGTTTTGACAACAAAATCAACGTGTGATACCGTGTTTGTACCTGTTGCGCACCCGATATGTGCAATTCTGAGAGGATCCTCTTTGGGAAATGTAATCTTTTGAAGGGCTGCCTCAAAGATAGGCTACAATACCATGGAAGACATTCTCTTGTATGTCGGAGTTTTTGGCGTAACATGCATCGCCATTGCCTGAGCACATGTGAAGAACTCCGTGGAGATTAATCCCGCTATGAATGATTTTCACATCTAGACTACCGTTATCCATTGCCATTTTCACGACTTCATCTGAATTGGGCTGGGTCTCCATTTGATTCTGCCTTTCCTTGAAACGACCTCAACTGGTGTATATCCTGTTCTGACTTGCGAAAGCGGTTGTAATGGTGACAGGAGCGCGTAGAATAACTCTGTTTTTTAATTTTTTAGAGTTTGGGAATTAATCCCACATGCATATGGTAGACTTGAACATTTGGCATTTATATAGCACGATAGTTACATGTTATGCCAATGATGTGAGCCCAAGGCTGGGTGTTGGGGTTTGGTGTTAGCTATAGGTGCGCGAAATGGTGCTTCTACTTGGTGTTAGGTATTCGGGTGGCTGGCCCAACGCCGATATAACCTTTTGGTCAAACTTTTGCTACTTTATCCATAAAACTTCTGCATAAATGCAAAGGCCGAGGGGGGGGGCATTTTTTTTTTCAATTCACCAAACTAAGATATAAAAACCCAAATTTGGCGAGTAAACCCAATCTTATATTTGACCCACCAAAGTAAAAAAAATTCGCCATTTAAACCATTTCACCATTTTTTGCTAAAATATGTACCAAGACTCGCTTTGAAACTTGCACGCAGGGACTCGTCTTATACTTGGACAGTGTTTGGTGTTTCAGCCGCCTTCACCGAGCATCGTGAGCAAACACGTAGTGCCTGAGATAGATATATATTAGTCAAAAAACTGATTCCCATAATTTATGGGGTGATAACAGGTGGCTCCACATGGGGAAAATAGCTCTGAAAGAGGTGTTTAGAATCCATGAACTTTGAATTTCGCCGACCAGCTGATCATTGGGTTGCCCCCAAACTGTAAACTGAAAATAAACTGTGAAGAGACAAAAAGAAAGTGCTCATCCTGATGAGCTTATTGGCATCCTACCTACCCTAATCTAACAGTTACTGCTTCAATCAGGTAATGAAAAAGTGCCAATGGAGCCAACTCAGCAGTTGATCCCATGATTGGGCTTCCTCATCATGCTTGACGAAAATTAAGGCTGAAATATGCACTGGCAGTTGATGACATATTTGGTCGTTATAAAGTAAACAGGTTCGACAACTTGAGCTAGCATAACTCTCCATGTAATCTGCTATAGGATCGATGAAAGCATGATGCATGATATGCATTCCTACATCTTTTAGGACCAGTAGATCAGTTTCATTCCCAAAATCAAACCATGCATCTACAGCTTCAGCCTTAAAATTGAAAACAAACTCATCATCAAAACTCGATTTTTCCCCTATACATTTTGTGTCTTTCAACACTTCCTCATCTAACTGTGGATGCTCTGATGGTTTCTGAAATGATGCCTCTGCTGCAAAAGACACAGAATCTGATTGCATGACCATGTCAAGATCATAACAACTTTTTATCTCATGATTGGAGAATGAAGAATAATTTTGGCCACACATGCCATCTAACAGATCAGCTATTGGATCCTGAAAAGACTGACAAGACTGTTGCATTGACTCAAATGAAATTTCCTGCTTATTTCTGTATTCGTCCTTCAACACTTGTCTAAGAGTCTCCTTCAAAACTTGAAATGATTTAAAACACAATGGCACAGAGTTCTTTTGGATTAAATCATAATTTGTCTCAGGCTCTGAGCTTTCATCAAGAATTTGAAAATTGAAGGAGGGCAAGTGCTGAGATTCTGGGTTTAAGACAGCCTCCATATCATTAATGGTTTCATCAACTGATTGGTCAGAGGAACTTTTGTCTTGACTGTTTACAACTGGCTCAGAGTTTCTTTTCAGGAATTGAAGAGATGAGAAACATATGAGCAAGGTGCTTTCACTTACTCTGAGATTTTCTGTCTCTTCCTCATCGCTGTCATGACTATTATGCACGAGATGATTGTCGCATCTAAAAGGTAAATGATCTTCTTCCTGCCAATGACATGCTGCTAGTTTATCTGAACAGACAACCTCTGTTTCAGCTTCTTGATCATCATCATACTGATCCCACTCGGGTGAATCATCCACGGATGAAATGCCATTGAACATGCACATCATATCAGCTGGTTGTTCCTCTGTAAGTTGAGATGGAGATTCATCTTTGACTGTGTCGTGAATAGAATACATGAAAGAATTATTATCCAAACCCTGGTACCAAGGGTGTGCAGCAACATGTTTGGGAACTGGGACCGTGTCTTTCTCTGCAATCACTGGAACATGATGTCTTTGGACAGCAAGCTCATCTTTCCTGTTGATCTTCTGCCTCAGCTTTTCCATGGTACTGGCCAAAATCTCCAGTTTAGCTTCTGATGATTTTAGCTGCTTCATTTCTTTATCCTTCAACTGTGACCTCCTGATCAGCAAGTTGGTCTCTACATCAACTGCAATTTTCTGCATTTCTTCAAGGTTTGCAGTGTTCCTTTCTCTCAACTGAAATGTCATCTCAGGATCGAAGGCATCTGGGTAATGCAAATGAGTTGACCCTGGGGGTGGCCTTATATCAGCAGGTATTGCATGATATACCTTGTTAAATCTGGCTGAAAACTGTTGTACTGTCTCCCCTGGCTTTCTTTTCAAGTGTTCATACTCTTCTAGGATGAGGAAAACATTTCCCCTGATCACCCACCTCTCCAAGAAAACTTGCACGAACAGATCAAAATTTATTATGCTTGCAGCAGGAAGGTTCTTAAACCAATCTTTGACTTTACCTCCCAGAGACAGGGCAAACATTCTGATGTAGACATCATCATCTTCAACCTCATAAAGGTCAAGGAAATCTTCAAGGTTTTGCATATGTTTTTCAGCAGTGATCTTCTCATTTTCTCCATCAAATCTAGGCAGATTATTAATGTAGTTGACAGGGAGGTCATGGATAATAGGAGGCAAATCTAGAGGCTTGTATCAGTCTGGGACTTTTGAAAGCACAGGAGATGAAGCAAGGGGCTTACAAACATCCAAAGGTTTAGCAGGAGTAGGAGACAAAGCAGGAGGCTTATGTCTCACTAGGGTTTCTACAGGTGCACCTGAGATGTGCACAGGTGCATGAGCATGTACATATTCTACAGTTGGGGGTATGGTCTCTTGAGGCTCATCAATTGACTGATGGTCAAAATAATCTTCATCAATATACTTTTGATCAGGCTTAGAAAAAGACAAGACATGATTGCAGATAAAACCAAATATGTCTTGAATGCAATTTGAGCTTGAATACCTGGTCTTTCTAGGCTGCTTGGTCATGCTTCAGGTTCTTCCTCTAGTGGAGTCT
>ML780194.1:470217-504622 GCA_009831015.1 Picea engelmannii | reverse complement strand
AGACATGATTGCAGATAAAACCAAATATGTCTTGAATGCAATTTGAGCTTGAATACCTGGTCTTTCTAGGCTGCTTGGTCATGCTTCAGGTTCTTCCTCTAGTGGAGTCTTCGAGCTGGCACTGTCTGGAGCTGTTTGGAGTCACCAGGTGAATGATCTCAGCCTTCTTGTGTCTGGTCACTTTCCACCATCAGTGCTGGAGCTTGAAATGTACTACTGGGAAAAGTCCCGAGTGGAGTCGCCATTATGTTAGCGCTCTGTAATTTGCCCAAGGCTGAAAAGGCAGTCACAGAGGTAACATCAGAACCGCTTCGAATCTCAGATCTAGCCCTCCAAGACTCAGAGAGGGATCTCTCTGTTTGATATAGCTTTGTTTCTCAACTTCAGATATTAGGCTAGGTAAAAGGAACATGTGGGTTTTGTAGTAAAAAGAGTTTATAAATTGGTTGAGACAGTCAACTCCTCCATTGGGCTATGGGGTCTATAATTAATTAGGAATGAAATACAGCCAGAAACGCTGAAGAAATCCTTCACAAGGCGAGATAACACACTCACTGGATCTTTAATAATTTAAATGATGATCAGAAGAAAAGATAAGGAAATAACTCCAACTAACAAGCACTTAAGAATCTCTTAGTTGAAGATATTTAGAAGATGAACATTGAAATCTTTAGAATCGGAAACAGGGTATCAGGGATAAATCCTTTAACATAACGTTATTCGTAAAGATTAGCTTCAGAAAAACAAGATGATTATAGAGCAAGAAAACATTTACTGAGACATCACATCACTAGTAAACATGCGCAGGAATCCTGTAAAGTGCCTCATTCATTAATAGCAGATCTATTCAAAAATGTTACAGCTTCATAGACACAGGATGTGAAGATCCAACCCTATTACATTCAAATCATCTCAATAAATAAGATAAATCACCCCAACCAAGTTCCGAGAGTCGGTTCAACCACCTCGGCCAAAAATAACCACCACTCCCAGAAAATTCGGAGTTTTTTGCCATAAAAATTGGACCGTTTTTCTACGAAACAAGGGTCCTTTCAGACGTGATTCTCTCTTCAATGATGACACCTGGGCAAAAACTGAAAGAGGTTATTGTAGATGGACATGTGTTGGACAAAAACCTCTTTCGGTCTCGCAAAATTCGTCTCCAGCTGGTCGTGACAGCGCCTGAAAGATCGGGACTGAGACGGAAAATGGAAAATGTGGAAAAATAGGCCTCGAAGATGTCTTTGTCTCTCCCTCCTCGTAGCTCCGTTGTAAAAACTGAAAAATGGTTTTGTTCCTCAGCCCGTGCTGACCAAAAACCTCTCTCAGATTTTCAAAATCCATCTCCGTTTGCTCAGAATCTCCCCTGGAAGAAGGCATGGTAAAACTGGCAAAAGATGGTAAAAACATGCAAAAGAGGTTTTTGGCGGGAGACGGAATTTCGGACCCCCCCCCCTCGTTAAACGTAGACCGCCAGGGGAGGTCCGGAATTGGACCTAGTTTGCTGATTTTGAGGCTTAAATCCGGGCCGTTGGAATGTGCATGATGTTTATTTGTGATTTCGGACCCCCCCCTCTCATTAACTGTCGAACTCACGGGGGGGTCCGGAATGGAATATGAGGCGTTGATTTAATTAAGGGTAAGTGGAAGGGGGGCGCACTTGCATGGAGATGTGCATGGGTTTATGTGAGGGCGGGAGCGTAAGGGGAGAGTGGATGGTGACGTGGGAGATGGGTAGTGGAGGTAGGTGGGGTAGGAGTGATGGCAAGTGACATAGGTATGTGGTGAGTGGGAGGAGGTGTATGGCACGTTGGACGCTGAATGTTAAAATTTACATTACAGACATTACATCATGTTACAGGTATGAATATCTTGAATCTTAAATGAACATAAGTTGCTTCATACGATGATAACACAAACACTACTTTCTTCTTTCAGATCTGACCAGCGGAGTTCACTTCTTGGTTGTTGCCTTTTTATCTTCGCGTGACCACCATAAACCATGCAATTATCTCATGTAATTGTCCCTGCCTTCCCCGCTCCGAAATTTATCATAAATTTATTCCGTTCACAACTGTTCGATACACTAACTTCTAATAAGCGAGGCGACCGTGCAGGTGACCAATCTACAAGGCGGATTGCAATGGAGAAGCATTGCGGCCTTCTCTTGCAGATGTCTAGAAAAACATGTCTGCACCATTCTTGCCAATGTGGGCTTCAACCAAACTACCCACAAAGCTCTTTAACAGATTTAACTTTATACACCCGAACATCTTTGGATCCCTTATATACTTCTTAAAACTCCTCCTCGGGCATGCTCGGCATCCCCTCGCAGACATGCAGGCTTTCAATATCAAAAGCGCCACAGTTCTTCACTGCTTGTCTCAGCTCATCTGCATTCGGAAAGTACCATGGAAGGTTGAAAGAATCTCTCAGATTTGAGCTGATTATTCCCTGTGTGACGAGCTCGTCCCATGCATCTTCAAAGTCCTGGCCACGGAATTCGCCTCCCACAGAGACTGGCTCTGCAATCGATGAAAGTGTTGAGGTCCTTTTCAGATTGCTTCAAATAAGCTTCTGCAATATCTTGCCTGCCTCTGTTGACTCATACTCTTCCTTCGTTGTATAAGGGTGAAACTTTCTACACAACCGCTTCAGCGACCTGTGAAAACCAATGAAGCCCCATGACAGAGAAACAGACATGAATGGTCGATATCGGGAACAAAACGTTGTAAAAGGATCCGGGTACACCAGCAACAAAATAACGAGAATGGCCATGCCGGTCCAGCAGATTGAAGAGCCCATTAAAGTCATTGGGAGACGAATCAGAAAAATAAGCCTGTAACTCGGGCATTAAGCCCCCACCATGAGAATGATAGCCATTCCCACATAGATTTGTGAGTGTTTTGACAACGAAATCAACGTGTGATACCGTGTTTGTACCTATTGCGCACCCGAGATCTGCAATTCTGAGAGGACCCTCTTTGGGAAATGTAATCTTCTGAAGGGCTACCTCAAAGATAGGCTGCAATACCATGGAAGACATTCTCCTGTATGTCGGAGTTTTTGGCGTAACATGCATCGCCATTGCTTGAGCACATGTGAAGAACTCTGCGGAGATTAATCCCGTTGTGAATGATTTTCACATCTAGACTACCGTTATCCATTGCCATTTTCACGACTTCATCTGAATTGGGCTGGGTCTCCATTTGATTCTGCCTTTCCTTGAAACGACCTCAACTGGTGTATATCCTGTTCTGACTTGCGAAAGCAGTGATAATGGTGACAGGAGCGCGTAGAATAACTCTGTTTTTTAATTTTTTAGAGTTTGGGAATTAATCCCACATGCATATGGTAGACTTGAACATTTGGCATTTATATAGCACGACAGTTACATGCTGTGCCAATGATGTGAGCCCAAGTCTGGGTGTTGGGGTTTGGTGTTTGCTATAGGTGCGCGAAATGGTGCTTCTGCTTGGTGTTAGGTATTCGGGTGGCTGGCCCAACGCCGATGAAAACCTTTTGGTCAAACTTTTGCTATTTTATCCACAAAACTTCTACATAAATGCAAAGGCCGAGGGGGGGGCATCTTTTTTTTCAATTCACCAAACTAAGATATAAAAACCCAAATTTGGCGAGTAAACCCAATCTTATATTTGACCCGCCAAAGTAAAAAAATTTCGCCATTTAAACCATTTCACCATTTTTTGCTAAAATATGTACCAGGACTCACTTTGAAACTTGCGCGCAGGGACTCGTCTTATACTTGGACAATGTCTGGTGTTTCAGCCGCCTTCGCTGAGCATCGTGAGCAAACACGTAGTGCCTGAGATAAATATATATTAGTCAGAACACTGATTCCCATAATTTATGCGGTGATAACACCTTACAATAGATCATGAACCTTATATTAAATGTAATGATTCGTTACATAATGGAAAGGTAAAAATATTATTGATTATGCAAAAAAATTTAGTATGTAATGAATAAATATATATATATATATATACTTATATAAAAGAATAAATATAACATAATTAATGTGAACATAAAAATTGATGTCCAATTATGACTTAAAATTTTAATAATATTACATCGTAATGCAATGTTTGATCATTTTTACCTCACACATCTTCATGTATTGCTATTTTTAGATTTCCTTTATACATGCACTTTTTTTTTCATTGTTATAACATTAATTGCCATTAGCAAACTTTATATTATTCACTATTTTTTCGTTGTTATTGCATTTTTTTACTAAATTGTGTTGTTAAATCTTGTATTGAATGTTGTTGGTTGTATTCTTAGTTATGGTTAATAATAATAATAAGAAGAATCCATTTTTAAGATCATGGCCAAGACCCCCTCACATTAAAACATCAATCACTTTTAAAACTTACATCCTAAGTTACATTTATAATTTTTTGAATTGTTACTCAGGTTTCTTAACCTTTTCTATTTATACCTTATTGAATTGGTACATATATTTTAGATTAAATTAGTGTATCACCTGGTTGAAAAATTATAAAAAAAAAAATTATTAAATTATTGTATCAAGTGGTTGAAAATTATTAAATTTATAGAAGTTATACATTTTTATTTTATAAATTAAGTTTTTTAACATTAATTTTTGAGCCTCAGATGGGGTGACACGCGGTGATGCCTTGCCACATGGCTCAGCATCAAGCCACAGCGTAAATGTTGTAGGTCGCTCTCCATCCCTTCCGCATTTACGATGGTAGCCAACCATTATAGCCGCTATACAGAGGAGGGACTTCTCCCTCGCGCGAACGCACTCGCTCAACCAACATTAAATATGACAGGGTTAATGGGTAGCCATGCGAAGCTGGCATTTGATAATTCAAAAGTTGGAGAGCCTAGACAGCGCTGGTTCACTCTCGTTTTGGACCTCCCCGCCGGTTGGGAGCTCTGGTGCAGTTCTGGTTCACTCTCATTTTGGTGCATTCTCATTTTGGCTCATTCTTTTTGTATCCTTATCCACCCCTCATCAACAATGACAAGGAAGTGAGGCAGGCCTCGCTAAGGCTCCGCCTGGTACACTCACAAAGAGTAGAGGCAAAAGAGGAAGAACCTAGAGTGCGCTCTGTCAATGGCAACTTCCATTCTCCGGCAAAGAGCTCGAGCCAACCAATTGGCACTCCATGCCATTATCGCTGAGCCTGGGACAGAACGTAGCACGCACACCATGGAAATTGAGCCTGGAAGCTGTCTGAAGGAAGGCGTTGCAGATGAGTTTCCAACCTGTTATGTTGAGGAAACGCCGTACCTGGAGGATTTAGCGACCACCTTGGAACCCCATGCCACGGTGCCTGAAATATAGGCTGGAAGCGGTCTGAAGGGAGAGCTGGCAGACAAATTCCCAATTTGCATTGTGGAAGAGATACCGTGGATGGATGACTACAACCCCACCAACCATGCTAAGAAGGCAACGAACGAGGACGAGGCTCAGAACAATGCATGTGCAGAAAGGACTGTGGACGAGACCAGAGCAGGGATGAATGTGTATGCGGCCAGTGCAGGACTGAACATGATCGAGGATGAACGTGGAAGTGGGGAATGAAACCTTCTACGAGGCAGGAAATAATGACTTGCATGGTCCACTCCTTCGTGCAGAGCATCTGGCTCTGGTGTTCAAACTCCGAGGCCACATGGCAGACCAGGAGCATAGAGCCCTCCTCATGGGACAACGTCTGGACTTGCTCCTTGACGCGTACTCCAACTCTCCAGCAAAGAGGAAATGTCCAATGTGCGCATAGCCGTTCGCCATCCCAGCCAGATCCACGTGGCAGAAAGGCAATGGTGATAGGTCAACAAGTATCTGAGTTCTCCTATGCTAGTTTGTTTTTTGTTTAATCATGTTGTTGCTAAATGTAAACTTGAACTATGGCCATCTATCATGGTTTCCTTCGGGCAGGACAGATGGCAAAACAGTTTTAGCTTATCCTCATAGACTCATTTCACTCCAAACTATGCTGGTTTCTGGTAAAACGACAGCATTTTTGATGGCTTAGGACGACTATATCTCTGTGTATTTTGTCAATGTTTCTCTGTTAACTTAATATAGCAGGTACTATCTTTTTTACTTAAAAAAAAAACATTAATTTTTGAGATTTTAAATAGAAAATGTCCTACTTAATTTTTATATTTTTATATGATTTCAATTTAATATATAAATGAGAAGGGTAAAATTTATGTATATAAATCAAAATATAATTAAAAAAAATAAAATTTAAGAAAATAATACGAAACATTACACACAAATACACACAACAATGTACATCTATCTTAACTCAAAATCTTTTAATCAACCACACATGTACATTTTAATTTCTTTTAATCTCTCTAAATACTTAATAAACATGGTATTATAATGAATCTACCTTAACTTACTTTACAACGAGATTGTATTAAATCAAATATCTAATGCTCTTTCAACATGAAACCTCTAATAAAAAGTTATAATGTTATGAAATCAAGATGTAAAGATAATATTTCAAATTATAATATTCCACAAAACTTTTTATTAAGTTTCTTATTTTAAATATTGATGTACTATTTTTACATACTCATTGTCAACTAGAAAGGAAATGTAAATGTTATAGTTAGTTAAGAGTTCATAGTAACCAAACATTTATAACTTTAAAAAATCATTAATTAAACAATCATACTTTATAAAACTTACAAACTGCAAATAATAAAAACAAGCTTAAGAAAGAGAATAATGGAAATGTAAATGTTATAGTTAGTTAAGAGTTCATAGTAACCAAACATTTATAACTTTAAAAATTCATTAATTAAACAATCATATTTTATAAAACTTACAAACCGCAAATAATAAAAACAAGCTTAAGAAAGAGAATAATGGAAAACATAGAAGTGAATCAACATAAGAGAATCCTCACATATACCACCATTAATTTTTACCATAGTTATTGGTTTATAGAATGTTGATTAAGATGAAGAAAAACAAGCTTAAGAAAGAGAATAATGGAAGGCATAGAAGTGAATCAACATAAGAGAATCCTCACACATATACTACCATTAATTTTTACCATAGTTATTGGTTTATAGAATGTTGATTAAGATGAAGAATATTGAAGAAAATATATAAAGAGATAAGGTATGGCTAATTGTATAATGAAGATGCGTTTAAAGTGGGTAGATTTCTCTTCATAAGAGATCTAATTTAAACTAGGTTTAAAAGTGGATTTCATTTTAAACTTGTACATTACCATGTTGATTCGGATTTAGGAGTGGAATGAACTAATTAATAGACTGAATACAATAAACACAAAGATATGAAGAACAACACATATATCTAGTGAACAATATCTTCTATTGAATAAATGAAATAGGTTGAAACTATAAAACTGCAGAACTGAAACACTTGCTTGAATGGTGGTAGTTATCTCTGAGAAGAGATGTGGCCGCTATGTGCATCTGTCTGAGTGGAATGATTACAATGAGGCTCCAAAGGCTTTTTTGATATTACTCATGAATTCCAAAACCCTAGACATCCAAAAACATAACCCTAGGAGGTGAAACGTCAAAAGTCATGTGGGCCCCTATGGGTAAGTTGGCACCTCAACTTCTCGGGGTCATAACTTTTACATACGACCTCCGTTTTAGGCGCGTGATAGCCAATTGGAAAGGTCTTTTAGAGAACTACACATTACGCCATCAAACTCTGACTCCGTCTACAGTTTGATTGTGGTGAGCAAAAAAAAATATTGTTTAGGGCTTGAAAACGGCCCTAGAAGTACAACAAGATGTGTTGACATGAAAACATACAAAATAAGCCAATTGGATTAGGTGAGAGGCCACTAGTATCCACCTGGAAGATGTGTAGGGCTTCAAACAACCCCAGAAGTGTAGAAACCACAATTACAAAGAAGTACAGAAGAACATTTTGAACTAAAAACGGACAAGAGGAGCCAGTTGAAATGAAATAGGTGGGTTGCCACCAATATCCACCTGGATCACATGTTATATAAAAAAATTAATTATTAGAACAATCTAATAAAAAATAATTCATACGTTATAATAATAATAATTGAAAGGATACAATTATTTCACAATAGGAATAACATATTTTTAGAGAAAACACATGTTTGTAACTTTGATGAGATTTAATGGTTTTAAGATGTATAATAAAAACTTGATTAATTGGGAAATTTTGAATTTTATAATAAATATGAAAATAAAAGTAATAATTATATTAATAAAATGGTCATTTAGTTAAAGTTGGACTAGTTTTAGTTGAAGTGATTATAGATATTGTTAAAATCATTATTTCTAGTGTGTGAAATTAGAGTTTCCAAAGTGCAAAATATGGTTCCAAATATGTCAATATCGGATTTCAAAATTCCAAAATTAGATTTAGAAAGTACAAAAGTCAAATTTTAAAAATGTGAAATTAGGTTTAGAATATGCAAATACATAATCCCTAATTACTATTTGTTTCAATGTTAATCATTTTTCATAGTTGTATACTCAACCACACATTGAAAATAACAAATGCATAAGATACATAATTGTTGGATTTCAAGACATCCATCGTTTGAAAATAAATACTTTTCAAATTCTCCTCATGTTTTTATTCAAGAATTTCTATTAAACATATAGTATATCAAACACCTTAATATTGAAAATATCAAATGCTTTTACAATTATAGAAACTTTCATATGCTAATAATACAAGACTCTTTTAAAAATGGTAAAAATATTCAATAACATTTCATTTATATTTTTCAAAGATTTTATTTTATTTTCACATCATTTACAAGCTTCATAATTACAAGTCTTTGTAATAATATAGTTATTTTCATAATCACATTTAGATTACTTTTTTTGGAATCATCCGTAAGAATAATCATAAACACTCTTAAATACAATGTTCAAAACATTTACCCAAATGATGTAATATCTGTTAGAATATGAAAGATGTGTGCTCATTTTACCATTCACAATACCCTTGTCACCCAACCATAGGCCGAAGCCACCCTCTGAGCACCTTAACCTTGACAGAGAATCACTCCGGAAGCAAACCCTAGGCTAGATAACCAAACAAAGGGTAGTGCACCTTTCCCCAAGGATAGCACATCAACAAAGGTTGATCATATGTTCCAAACCCTAGCCAAGAGATAGTCCAAGCCAAAATGTAACTGCTAGTTGCAGCAGCTACACCGACAACTCTCCTCAAACCCGCGCACAAGACTGGGTACTGCAGTGCGCACCAGTTTCTGCTCTACAATTCTGAGACTGTGACAAATGAGAAACTGACCCCCTGTATTTACAGTATTCTTTGCTAACTGCCTGGGCCGACTTCTTATTCTGGGTATTTGTTTGTTCAGTATATTATTATTTCTTTTGGTCGACTTCTTCTCTTGGAGGCTAATAACCTAATATAAATTATCTTCTTGAGCCGACAAGTCTTCTAGGGTTATTAGTCAACTCATTAGGGTTTCTTCTTTCTTCCCGAAGTATTCTATTCTCGTCAGGTTCACACGTGGAGGTAAATACCTCCCGTAGCTACCATAATATTAACACTCCCTCCTGGCTAGGGAGGTATTATAGGTAATGGTCTTGAGCACAAAAACATACCATTCACCCGGTAGCATCAACATAGTTGTATAGACTATATCATGAGCACCATCATCATCATCAGTGTCATCAACTGCATCATCTCTTGAAACCATACTCTATCTGAGTAATTAGACATGATGATCACTCCACAGAGTGATACAAGAGCCATTCTTCTAATCTAGAAGAGTAAATGATCTGAACCATTTTTTGTCTGGAAAATCTATGTTCATCATTCATCTGGCTTATGATTATCTCCAATAAACTGTTGATAGTATTCAAGGCAATCAGAACTACAATCCAGTGGTACACTACCACACCAAGTAACACAAAAGTACTTGATCAGCAACATATAGTCACGAACAATGGAACATATCCACCACAGCAGTATACATCTACTGTCATACAGTCTTCATAACAATCATCTGATAGAAACCTGCACAGAAACAATGTTATGATATAAACTGAATCATCTGGGCCAATCTTTCACTCACATCTGTGAGATCTGAAAGAATATCTTCCCTCGGAGTAGAATAATGAGATATCTGGACTATTCTTCTCAAGCAAGGAAGAATAAATGTTTTGTATTCTGAACCTGGACCATTCCCCACCCTGGGCCATTCTTCCTACACTAATCAAAGTGCACCCTGGAGAGAATGTATAAACCCTAAGGAATGCTTGTCCCTGATTGCTAAGCCTGGACCATTCCCCACCCTGGGCCATTCCTCCTACACTAATCAAAGTGCACCCTGGAGAGAATGTATAAACCCTAAGGAATGTATGTCCCTGATTGTTGAGCCTGGACCATTCCCCACCCTAGGCCATTCCTCCTACACTAATCAGAGTGAACCCTGGAGAGAATGTATAAACCCTAAGGAATGACTGTCCGGACCATTTCCTCTGTTAACCATAATAGGAAAATATTGTCCTGTATCAACCTCCAAAACGGACCATTCCTCATGTTAACCACAATGAGAAATCGTTGTCCAGCGAGGTGGGCTAGTCTTCTTGAGTAACCCTCAAGAAGAGAGACTGCCCTAGACCACTCCCCATGTTAACCACAGTGGGAAGTCATTGTCTTTGATACATCAACAATCTGGACCATTTCCCATGTTAACCACAATGGGAAATCGTTGTCTGTAATAAATCTCAATCCACTTTCCAAACAAGAAAGCATCTGTCCAAGATGGACTATTTTTCAATCTTGAAAATGAATGTCTTCAATAATATTTTTAAGTGCTCCCTCCCAACCTGGGATTCATCTCTTCCTTTTTCAATAAGGAAGTTGTTTCCATGAGATTCATCTTGAGTACGCAAACTCTTTCATCTTGGATAGAAGCTTTACCAAAATGTTTGATTATATGCTCATCTATGGAGATATGTATTGGAGAACCACTTTCTCCTTTCTGAACTTCATCACGGATAATGTAATGCTTGATTTCAAATGTACTTTAGTCTAGAACACTGTGAAGGCTTTATGTAGCTCTGAACAATAGAGTATATCATAGTTGGAAAACTGGAACATATCCATGTGGCACTTCTTCTGTCATCATGAGATCTGATCTATTGACTAATCATCTTGATGTTATAAGAAATCTTCACCACGCTTCTGTTGTGCACTGGAGGTTCTCCACCAAGTTATCTTCTTTTATATGCATACAAGGGTCTCTTTCTGGTATGCCTCAAAGTCTTGAGATTGCTTCTTAATACGCTCTTTATTCAATTTCTCTGGGGAATATTCTTTGCATTCATCCGATGTAGAACTCCAACTCATGAATGTTGAGGATGATATAATGACTCATGTAGAGATAAGTCTGGTTTACTGGAACAAGTAATCATCAGAGTCCTCTCCCTCCATCTGGGAGGACCTCTAATTTTGGATCTCGCAATGCCTTCATTCATAAGTCTTCCATACACTGTTATTCATCATGACTTCCAGTTCCTCTGCTTGATTTCTTTTATTGAGTTTATATCAGGCTGACAATCTTGTGATTCTTGATACAATGACTGGTTGTTCTAGCTTCTCTTTCTTTCTTGGAATCTTCATGTGTTTCTTTAGTTGTCGGGTCCAGGGAATTTCTTATAAATTCCATGCCCTAAAGATTCCATCATAGGATCATGGATGTGGATGGACAACCAGGGATACTTTAAGGCTTCTCTTTGAAGAATACGTATTGTCTTTCATGGCTGCTATCATGGATATATACTTCATCATCTTCAATGGATCATAGGATTAGCTCCCTCCTAATCCTTGCTTCATGTATGAGTGCATATAATCGGCTCCCTCTGTTTGATAGATTCCATGCTTCCATCTGCATCCTTATTGTCTTCTGCAATATATAATTGGCTCTCTCTGTCTAACAGAGTCCACGCTTCCATCTTGTTGTCTTCTACAAAAACGTTATAAGTCTTTCTTTGACTTCTTTCTGTCTTTGCTTCTTCTGAGTCTCTTCATGATTGATTCAACGTATTTCATCCTTTCATGTGTTTTATCTAATGATATCAATCCTTATATTTTTGTTCTTCCATAGGTATCATTATTCTTGGAATACATTATCTTTCAAGGAATAGATATACAAGATGTGTACAGAGATGATACAAATGAGATATGTACAAGAAATAAGAAGAGTATTATTACCTTTAGAAGAAGAAGTCTCTTTCATCTTGCTTAGCCTTCTTTGTAGGTTCCTTTTCTTCGGCAACTAATGCTTTGTGTTTCTCCTTCCTTTTCCTTAGCTCAGGACAATGATTCTTGTAGTGACCATACTTTCGACAGTTGAAGCATTGTATTTCTGAAATGTCTTTCTGTTGATTTAGCTTCCTCCTTGAACCAAACTTCCTTTTGTTCCTGAAGTTCTTGAATCTTGTTGTGAAGGCTTGATCATTGTACTTCTTTTGCGGTTTCTCTTTTTCACTGATCCTTGATTCTTCTTGAGCACAGCAAGTCCAAAGTTCTTCAAATGTCGGATACTCCTTTCTTGTGTTCATGCTTGCGACAAATGCATCCCACGTCTTGGGAAGGCCATTGAGTACTATGTTTACCAACTTCGTCTCTGATATGATCTCTTCAATAGCTTGTAGTTGATATCTTAACTAAGAGATTCTCACAAGGTATGATGTTATGCTATCGTCATCATTCATCTTCATGTCACGGAGCTCATTCTTCAAACTCATAACTTGTCCAATGTTTCTGACCAAGAAGAGATTTGTTAGGGCATCATACATCTTCTTCGATGAGTCAATATGGGAGATGTAGGGTATCAAGTGGTATTTTATGGAATCCATTATGATACTCATGGAATTGATGTCACTATCTTTGAACTTCTCCATAGCTGCAACGTTTTGCGGTTCCTTCTCTTTTCCTTCTTCAAACTCTGGCTTCACGATCTTTCCTTTCACGATATCCAACACTTTATTCTTGGAAAGGATGAGGGAAATCCTTGTATTCCACACTCTGAAGTTAGAGGCTCCATATAAATTGTTCTCTGAATTCATAGAATAAGTCATGGCTATTTTGACTTGGTCAAACCCTAGATTTGACCACAAACTCAAACTTGACATCTTGGCTTGCTGAGAATACCAGGAGATGCACTAGGCTAGGGTGCACTGATCTGTCTAGAGATTAGGTCAATCTCTTCACTTAAGGTGCCTCAACAAGAGGATTAGATTTTCTGCAACTGCTCCTGCTAGTAACCCTAGCGACAGTGTCTTGGAAGCTGCTTCTGCTAGTAACCCTAGCGACAGTTCCTCAGCGAGCTCAATATCCTAGCGGTTATGTTTCCTTCCAGTGTTTAGACTGAATGAAGGAGGTGTGGGTGCATAAGCTATTATAATATGAAATATGTGTGCTCGTTTTACCATTGACAATACCCTTGTCACCCAACCATAGGTCGAAGCCACCCTCCGAGCACCTTAACCTTGACAGAGAATCACTTTGGAAGCAAACCCTAGGATAGATAACCAAACAAAGGGTAGCGCACCTTTCCCCAAGGATAGCGCATCAACAAAGGCTGATCAGATGTTCCAAACCCTAGCTAAGAGATAGTCCAAGCCAAAACATAGCTACTAGTTGCAGCAGCTGCACCGACAGCTCTCCTCAAACTTGCGCACAAGACTAGGTACTGCAGTGTGCACCAATTTTTGCTCTGCAATTCTGAGACTATGACAAATGAGAGACTGACGCCCTGTATTTATAGTATTCCTGGCTAACTGCCTGGGACAACTTCTTATTCTGGGCATCTGTCTATTCAGTATATTATTATTTCTTCTGGCTGACTTCTTCTCTTGGAGGCCAATAACCTAATATAAATTATCTTCTTGAGCCGACAAGTCTTCTAGGGTTATTAGTCAACTCATATGGGTTTCTTCTTTCTTCCCGGAGTATTCTATTCTCGTCAGGTTCACACGTGGAGGTAAATACCTCTCGCAGCTACCATAATATCAACAATATCATGGCACTATTTCATAATTGAATTTGTTGTTATTGTGTTTTTCATAAATTCGAATGTAACATTAACCCAGAAAATATTTCAACATGGTAAAAGCTAATGAATACATAACATTCAAATATATTTGATTTCTATAATTGGAGTTCTATATCAATACTTCCAATTTTTTTCATTAACTGTTTTTTAGATGGAAACACTCTAAAAGGAACAAAAATATTAGTGTAATTATTAAACACAACCAATTGTTAAAAAAAAAAATCTAAAGATCTTATTAACCATATAAAACTTTGTCACATAGAAAATATTATGGAAAAAGGTACTAATTAGATTATTTAACATAGTTCCAAGTTTTTTACGATAAATATCACATCACTCTCACCATCATTTCAATATGATTCATTCGCATTGTCACAACTATAACCATTTGTAATTACATGGTACTATTTATCATTACAACTATTTTTTTATGTTTGTAATTGTTTTTATTTCCTCGAAAAAAATCACAATTTTTATTAATAGGAGAGCAAAGGGTACATTCTTCAAGTGCATTTACACATTGAAAAATAAGTAGGTTTTAGTAACCTTCATAGTAGGTGAAAATATATTCAAATAAGGGGTCTCATATGTTATTATATAATCTATACAAAGAACATAGATAATGTTTCTCCATTGAATCTCAAAAATACTCCTAACTTGTTGCTTATTACCTATCAAATATATTCTAATGTGAAGAACATTAGATTAATCGAACAACACCTACACCAAGGGTAGTATCTGATTACGAGTTGAAGGCATAAACATGAAAAATAAATATTGTATCAGGTACTAAAGGAGTATTTGGTGATATTTTCAAACTTGTATTCTTTTGTAAATAATCTTCCCATTGATTGAGACAAACCTGTCTTTGATAATGCATTTCCCTCCCTATTAAGTTCTCAATAAATGTGTGATAAAGAGATATGATTGAATTCTATGTAAACTACCTCTGGTTGATTAGCTAAATCCTGGGAGGATATATCTCGAACCACTTGTTCTCCCTTCATCCAACTAACAACAAAGGATGAATCACCAAAAACCTAAAGACTTGTAATGTGTTTTGAAAGTGTCATATTCAATAAGGATCTCAATGCAAGAAGTTCATCTTTGTTGTTAGTACCACTACCAAGACAAGTACATAAATCTAGTTGATGTTCCTAAAAGGTGCCATCGAAAAATCCCCAAGGGAAGGACCTGTCCCAAACCAGCTCGCCAATTACCTACAACCTCTTAGTCGCCCCTTTGTTCTATATAGTGTTGAGTTATCCTAGTCATATATGTGAAGAATTGAATTGTTAACAATGGTTGGCCTTGAAAGAGGTTGGATTTTTGTGCTAACCATATATCCCACAAAGTCAGGAAAAGGGATTGCATGAAAATTGTTAAGCACGGGTTTGTTATACCATATTGTTAGTCCTTCCTCAAAAAATGAGCAGTTCCATACATTATTAATACCAATCCATCAATAAATATCAATCCATATTTGAAGAGAGAATAGACACCTAGTAAAAATATGTGAAACAATTTCCTCCACATTTCTACAGAGGTAGCATATACCTAATCCTTGTTTGTTTTTCTTTTGTATAAATTCCCAAGTAGGAATTTTATCCATCAAGGATAACCAAATGAATAACTTTGTTTTTTTTAGATCTTGACGTTTCCAAATATTGGTCCACCACCAGTGTGCCTCCCCCTCATTGGATGTCATAGCCACCTCATAACCTAATCTCGAAGTATAAAAAAATCCTTCCTTATTTCAATTTCAGATTAATTCGTTGGTGTCACTTATTAAGCACACATGTCCATGATTCAAGGAAGAAATGACATTATTCTAGTAAACAACACCATCGATGTCTAATACAATGGATGTAGCAGACAACCACCCTTGTTGCCAAATATCAATCCAGTCCACATCTACAATCCAATTTATTTTGTTCAAGCCACGTCCATGAAGATGTTGAACCAAATATTCTATTAGAAATATATCATGGTCATATCCCATATTAGTATCCTCTCCAAACCAAATCTTGGTCTCTTCACTTACTTTCCACACCAGTTGTTCATCGATTATTGGGAAATCTAAGACTAATTCTTTTAGTTGATTGGAAGCATTTGTGTACTATTTTACATGTGTCTGAATCCACTCAATGATTAACATAGGGGCCATATACTTATGTGAGATTATATATTTCCATAAACCATCCTTGGATATGAGGTTAGAAAGGCTCTTAGTAGCGAGTGCTTTCCCAAAGGGAAGTAACTAGTTTAAGCCCCATCCTCCTTGATCCTTGGGCCTTGAAATTATTTGTCTCTGAGCTAGATGATATCCCATTTTGTCCCTATTTCCTTTCCATAAGAAATCAAAAGAAGGCCTTCTAATTTTATCTAAAATCCCCTTGGGAATATGAGCCAATAACATCCAATACATGGGSATCACCTCTAAAACTAATTTTACTAGGGTCAAATGGCCACCACTTGACAACCATCTATGACACTAGAAATGTATCATCCCTTCAATTTTCCCAAGTATCCATCTCCAATCCTTGATTCCATAGCCACATGATTTTAGAACAAAACCAAAATATTTTAGTCCATCCTTGAGCTAAACCAATCCGAAGTGTAGGAGATGATTAATCCTTTATGTTATTTCATCTTGTATCTAATTGAAACTAATGGAGGATTTTAGAAGGTTGACCTCCATACCCATTTCCTTACAAAATAGATCCAGAATTTCTTTTTACGATTGTGCCTCTCTAACAGAACCATGACCAAATAAAAGTACATCATTAACAAACAAAAGGTGGGTGATATATTCTAAACCACTAACCCTGATACCAATAAGTTTTCCCTCTTTCCTAGCTACAATAATCACTCTACTCAAGCCCTCAACCACTAGTAGAAATAAATAAGGGGATAGAGGGCACCCTTGATACGAGCCTCAATTTGGCTTAAAGAAGGGATAATCTGCTCCATTTATTAGAGTTGGAAATGTAACTAACATGACACATCCCATAATCCAATCAACCACATGTAGGTTTAGTCCAATATGAATCAACATTAATCTCAAGTAAAACCAACATGAGCGATCATTTACCTTGGATAGGTCATTTTTCATCTCCATAACCATTTTATTCTTTTTCTTGATGGTGTGAATCACTTCCTATGTATATCATGTTGCCTCATGAATGAATCGACCTTCAAGGAACCCAAATTATTCCATTGATATAGCCTTTAACAATAATTTTTTCAAACGTACTACAATAACACTAGACAAAATCTTGTAAATGCAGTTGCAAAGTGATATCAGACAAAAATCATAGAAGGTTTTTGGGGATTAGTGCAATGAAGGATGTGTTGAATGAGCCAAGTACCTTCCCATTTTGTCTAACTTCTTTAGCCACCCAAATTAGATCATCTCCCAATAAATCAAAGAAGCCAAGATAGAATTCAATAACCCAACCATATGGGCCTAGACTCATATATTTTTAAAAGGAATATATAACCACCAATATTTCTTCCTTCATAATTTCAGCCATCAAATCCTAGTTGTCTTCTTCAATGGCAAGTTGGGGAAAAAAGGAGCACAATTTGATTACTTCTACAATATTTACCCTCTGAGGTTCATGGAAAAGTAATTCAATATTTTTCACTCCAAGAGTAGCTAAGATGTTAAAAGCTCTCATAGTTTCACCTTCCTCATTTTGAATATCCAATATTGTATTTACAATCTGTCTATGTCATGAAAACTGGTGGAAAAATCTTGTGTTTTCATCGCCCAAATAAATCCAGATGGACCTTCTCTTAAGGTGCCATTCTACTTCATAGTCTAGAAATAACTTTTTTTTGCGTGCTTCAAATGCTTTAAGTCTGACCACCTCCTGACATGTAATCTCTGCCCCAACCTCACATAATAATTTATCTCTTATCTTGTGACATTCAGCTTCCCAGGGCACAACCCTTTTCTTTATCTTTTTTAATGATGTTGTGAATTGCTCACTAACAAACATATGAAGAGATGGGTCATAAATTGAATAGTTACTCCTTACGAATTCTTGGAACTCATCTTCTACCATCCAACCTAAGTTGAATTTAGAAGGGATCTTCGACTTTGTCTCATTATGATCCAACTGTAGTAGTATGGGATAGTGATCTAAGAAACCACCTATCACCACCTAGTTTCTAAACCTATCATCCAATTGTAAAAGTTGTTCATAGGTTAGGAATCAACCAATTCTCTTTAAAACACTATCATTCCATTATCTATTGTTTCTTCATATGGGCCTTAATATGATCGACTCCACATTGAACAAAATATTTTCCTAAAATTGATGTACAAATTAGTTTGCCAATCTATTCACCCTAGCATTGGCACCCCATACGTCATCATTGATTTTTGTGAAATTCAAATCCCTACCAATAATAACCTACATGGAGTCAAGAACTTTGAGAGAAAAAAACCAACCCTAGAATTGTTGTTTTCCATCATACGATCCATACACGTTCATCACAATAAGAGGATGATTGATTTATTTACTTGTGATTCCATGTTGATCCCTGGACAAATAAAGAAGGATTTTAAAAGGGTTAATGAAGAGTTCCATCCTATTATGAGCCTGCCAAACAAACCAAAATATTCAACATATGCAAACTCCCATCTGTTAAAATTCTTCTTCAGAACCTCAACCAACGCACCCCCACACTCATCATCTCTTGTAAAAGAAGAATACCAGACCTCTATCTATCTACTAATCTAGAAAGGGCTAGTAATTTATTTATACTTCCCAACCCCTTGATGTTGTGGGATAGAATTATCATTGTCTAACCCCTTTCTTGGGGCTTAAATCTCTAAGGGCCCCAGACATCAATGAATTATTTCCTTGTTGTACTTCTAATAAATCCATTTCATGTGCATGTTGTAGGTAGGACTTATGACCTACAACACTATTGATGTTCTTGGGCTTGGACAAACCTAAACCACCCAATGGGACTTTATTCAGGACTAAAGTAGGTTTTAATGATCTAAGATGATAATGGCCACTCCCTCTGCCCATAGTGGGGATTGTATTGTCCCTACAAAAGGTTTCATTTTCTCCCCCCATCAATGACATCAACTGACCAAATTCCAATTGAGAGGAGAAACAATCCATAGTGTCCTTGATCATTCTCATAAATTGTGGGTTTTTTCTTGAAGATGTGGTAGTCCCCTTGCCCGATTTCTTCTTCTTCTTCACCCCCTTCGCAAGGGGAGTCCAACTTGTTGATTTAAATAAAATAGGATCTACCATGAAGTCCAACAAATTGGAATGTGAATTTTACCTTCAGTGATGGTTGTAGCGATCCCAAGAAGAGTCTCCTTTGCATCATACTTACATTTGGGCTCTGTCTCCATGCCTTCCAATATAATCTCAGCATTTGTTGTGAGTGTTGTTGTAGGAAATATAGATTGTACATTATATCTTGGGTCCCATTGATCCCGGTGGTTATCGGTGGCCACCCACCTATTTCAACTAGCCCAAAACAGTATTCTGACAACTTACTATTTTTAACAGTTTTTCGATTCCTAAACTTTCGAGGCCATTTTGAGTGCCTAAATGAAGTTTTTTTGGGATCACGCACCTTAATGATAGGAAAAGGATATGATTGATCCCCCCAAATGATTCTCCTTGACGATAAATTACCAACGAGCTATCGTTCACCCCAAACGAAGATCGTATGCCAAAGTTACGCCCCCGGGAAGTTGATACACCAAACCACCCAAAACGAGGTCCACAAAACTGTTGGATTTTCATCTTCTAGGGTTAGGGTTTTGGATTTTATTTATGTTAAAAAGGCCTTTAGAGCCTCATTGTAACCATTTCCTTGCGAATGTGAGTAGTCGTCACATCTCTTCTCAAAGATGAGCTGCCACCATTCTAGCGAGTCTTTCACTATGTATTTCTACAATTTTGTACATTTCGATCATTAATAGAAATTGTGTATTATTGTATCTATGTGTTTATGGTCGCATCAATGATGTATTTTTGTTATATTATTGGGTATCCGAGATATATTTGTACATTTTTGTATTATATCTCCTCCCTCATTTTGTGTCGAAAATAATCTAGATTAGTGGTATTAGAGCAGGCTGCTCTTGATCATTTTTTCAATGCATGTCACTGACGAGGTTCGAGTATAGAAAGTTGGGTCTTAAGATTGTCTCTCTTGAGGACAATCACTCTCGCAAGCCCAAGAAACCCTCCATGGTGGAAGAAAAGAAAAATGACAGAGTAGAGGATTCTATTAATCTGTTTCTTGAGCAAGCTCTCACGCGACAGAGGGATGAAATGATGGAGAATTTTTACCACATCCTTCAATGCCTGTCGATAACAACATGCGCATATTCATCAAGCAGACACTTTGGAGGCACCTCGCCTTTCAAGGTATAAGTTAATTTTGATATTCCCATATTTGAAGGATAGATAGATGCAGATGCCCTAGAAAAATGGTTAAATCTGCTAGAAGGTTATTTCTCTGACAGGGAAAAGATCACCTTTGCACTCCTTAAGGCTCTCCCCCATGTCAAACATTGGTGGGAAAATTACTTGGATAAAATTTCCACAGAGGAGTCTGGAATATATGGGGTCAATCCCACTTGGATTTTTTTTGTGGATGTAGTTAAGGAACAATATTACCCTGTTGGAAACTATGACGACCAGTACATGAGATGGACCACACTGCGGCAAGAGAAGGGCCAAGAAGTGCTAGAGTTCACCAATACCTTCCATACCTTGTGCACCAAGCTAGGTATCAAAGACTCTGAGTGACATATGGTTCTAAAATACCATGTGGCTCTACATAGATACATCCAAACTGAAATGGATTTTCTGGACATCTCATCACTGGGTGTTGGTTATTGATATGTTGTTAAAATCGAGCAAAAATTAAGCACCAGAAAAAGTGGGAGTTCGGGTCTACAAATCCACAACAACCAAAGTATGGTAAAGAGTTCCCTAACAACTAGCCTTCAGAAAACCAGTCCAAGCCACAGGAAAAGAAGGGTAACGGAAAGACAAAGAAGAAGACTAGAAAATGGTAAGATTTCTACAAAATCCCTTGGCACAACAGTGATGAATGTCGCTCAAAATAGTCATTGGTGATCGATATCAAAGACAAGGAGTCGAACCCTGATTCAGAATCTGATTCAAAAAATACTGGTAGAAGATAGATCATCGACATAGACCTCACTGCTATTGTCACGACCACAACAATTCAACCAGAAGAACCAACAGATCCTAAAGAGGGGGACATCTGGTTTTGAAATACCATGGAGCTCTACACAGATACATCCAAACTGAAATGGATTTTCTAGACATCTCATCATTGGGTGATGCTTATCGATATGTTGTTAAAATCGAGCAGAAATTTAAGCACCAGAACAAGCGAGAGTTCGAGTCTGTAAATCTGCAACATCCAAAGTATGGTAAAGACGACCCTAACAACCAGCCTTCAAAAAACTAGTCCAAGCCACAGGAAATGAAGCATAACGAAAATATAAAGAAGGACACTGGAAAATGATGTGATTTCCACAAAATCCCCTTGCACAACATCGATGAATGTCGCTCAAAAAAGTCATTGGTGTCCGAGACAAAAGACGAGTTGAACCCTGATTCAGAATCTGATTTAGAAAATACTAGTAGAAGACAGATCATCGACGCAGACCCCACTGCTATTGTCATGATCGCAACAATTCAACCAAAAGAACCAACAGACCCTGAAGAGGGGGAGCGCCTTTTTCATTCACATATGTGCGTGAAGGGAACCTCATCTCCACAGAGATTGTCAAATAGTTGGGATTGTAGACAACATCACAGCCCCATCCATATAACATCGGGTGGCTTCGCCAGGGATGAGATCTTTGTTTCATCCAACAATGTCGATTTTCATATGGCATCCATCCCTTCAAGGATGAGGTATTATGTGATGTTGACCCATTGGATGTCTATGTTGTTCTCTTGGGCCAACCATATATGTGGAAGTGCCATGCTATTTATGAGTCTTGACCTTGTAGTGTCATTGTTACTCTGGGAGATCATCTCTACAGGATACCAAAAGTAGTTCCGACTACTATCCCACCCAAACAGTTCCGCAAGGTAGTATCTCATACTACAAAATTTAGCTTCTTCACAATCTGTTCAAAAGATGAATAGAAGGACACTACAACCATTGCATCCTCGGCCCAAGCACCTTCTATCCAACAAAATCATGTAAAAAATATTGCAGCAAAGCATAAAGATTCCTTCTACACACATGCATCTCATGTATAAAGACTAGTTTAAAAGCTCCAAACCTTCCAGCCACAGGTTCTTGACAACCTTCAACAAGCTAAGCAACACAACTTCTCCAGCAAGGCAAGCAGCTCATTAAGATGAAAATTCAGTAGACGCTTTTCCCTCTCCCTCGGGCACTCAACGCAATGGAGACCATTGCTTCCTAAGGAGGGAGGAATGATCCAATTGGATATCAATGTCCATCCACCTATTCCAACTGTCTCAAAAAAGTCTTCTGGCAACCTACTATTTTTAGCAGTTTTTCAGTTCCTAAACTTCCGGGGCCATTTTGAAGGCCTAAATGAATTTTTTTCCCTGGATCGACACCTCGATTAAAAACAAATCCTTTGATTGAGCCCCCGAAATGAATCTCCTCGATGATACCCTTCAAACGAGCTATTGTGCGCTCCAAACAAAGATCGTATGCCAAAGTTACGCCCCTGGGAAGTTGATACACCAAACTACCCAAAACGAGGTCAACAAAATTGTTGGCTTTTCATCTTCTGGGGTTAGGGTTTTGGATTTTATTTATGTTAAAAATGTCTTTAGAGCCTAATTGTAACCATCTTCTTGTGAATGTGATTAGTTGTCACATCTCTTCTCAAAGATAAGTTGCCACCATTTTTGTGAGTCTTTCACTGTATATTTCTACAGTTTTGTACATTTCGCTCATTAATAGAAATTGTGTATTATTGTATCTCTGTGTTTATGGTCGCATCTCTGATATATTTCTTTTATATTATTGGATATCCAAGATATCTCTGTACATTTCTTTATTATATCTTCTCTCTCGTTTCGTGTCGAAAATAATCTGGATCAGTGTTATTAGAACAGGTTACTCTTGATCGTCTTTTCAATGCATGTCCCTGACGAGGTCTGAGTATAGAAAGTTGGATATTGAGCTTGTCTCTCATTAGGAAAATCGCTCTCGCACACCCAAGAAACCCTCCATGACGGAATAAAATAAAAACGACATAGCAGGCGATTCTATTAATTTGTTGCTTGAGCAAGCTCTCACGCGACACTAGGATGAAATGATGGAGAATTTTTTCTACATCCTTCAACGTCTGCCAATAAAAATAGGTGCATCTTTATCAAGCGACCACTTTGGAGGCACCTCTCCTTTCAAGGTACATGTTAATTTTGATATTCCCGTATTTGAAGGACAGATAGATGCAGATGCCCTAGAAAAATGGTTAAATTTGCTAGAAGGTTATTTCTATGTTCATAATTTCTTTGACAGGGAAAATATCACATTCACACTCCTTAAGGCTCTCCCCCATGTCAAACATTAGTGGGAAACTTACTGGGAGAAAATTTCCACAAAGGAGTCTGGAATATATAGGGTCGAGCCCACTTGGTATTTTTTTGTGGATGCGGTCAAGGAAAAATATTACCCTGTTGGCAACTATGATGACCAGTACATGAGAAGGACCACATTGCAGCAAGAGAGGGGCCAATCAGTGCGGAGTTCATCAATACCTTCCATACCTTGTGTACCAATTTGGGTATCAAATACTCCAAGCGACATCTAGTTCTAAAATACCGTGGGGCTCTACACAGATACATCCAGACTGAAATGGATTTTCTGGAAATTTCATCATTTGGTGTTGCTTATCAATATGTTGTTAAAACTGAGTAGAAATTTAAGAACCAGAACAAGTAGGAGTTCTCATATGAAAATCCATAACAACCAAATTATGGTAAAGACAGCCCTAACAACCAACCTTCAAAAAACCAGTCCAAGCCACAGGAAAAGAAGGGTAATGGAAAGATGAAGAAGGACACTGGAAAATGGTGTGATTTCCACAAAATCCCCTGGCACGACACCGATGAATGTCGCTCGAAATAGTCATTGGTGGTCGAGATCAAAGATAAGGAGCCAAACCTTGATTCAGAATCTGATTCAGAAAATCCTGGTAGAGGACAGATCATCGACGTAGACCCCACTGATATTTTCACGACCGCAACAATTCAACTAGAAGAACTAGCAGATCCTAAAGAGGGGGAGTTCCTTTTTCATTCACAGATGTGGGTGAAGCGGACCCCACTACATTTCATTGTTGATAGTGGAAGCGAAAAGAACCTCATCTCTGCAGAGGTTGTCAAATAGTTGGGATTGTCAACAACACTTCACCCACAACCATACAACATTGAGTGGCTTCGCTAGGGACAAGATCTTTGTGTCAACCAACAATGTCAATTTTCATACGACATCCATCCCTTCAAGGATGAGGTATTATGTGATGTTTTCCCACTAGATGTCTGTGATGTTCTCTTGGGCCAGCCATATATGGGGAAGTGCCATGTTATTTATGAGTCTCGACCCCATAATGTCATTGTTACTTTGGGGGTTCATCTCTACAGGATACCAAAGGTAGTTTCGACTATTGTCTCACCTAAATAGTGTTGCAAGGTAGTATCTCATATTACAAAATTCAGCTTCTTCACAATCTATTCAAAATGTGAACAAAAGGACACTACAACCACTACAGCCTCGGTCCAAGCACCTTCTATCCAACAGAAACAGGTCAACAATATTGCATCGAAGCGTAAAGATTCCTTATACACAAAAGCATGTCATGTATCTAGACTGGTTAAAAAGGTCCAACCCTTCCAACCATAGGTTTGTGACAACCTTCAATAAACTAAGCAACGCAACTTCTTCAGCAAGGCAAGCAACTCATCAAGATGTAGATTCAGTAAATGCTTTTCCCTCTCCCTTGGGCACTCAACACAATGGATACCATTGCTTCCTAAGGAGGGAGGAATGATCCAAGTGGATATCGGTGGCCACCCACCTATTCCAACTGGCTCAAAATAATCTTCTGGCAAATTACTATTTTTAGCAGTTTTTCAGTTCTTAAACTTCTGGGGCCATTTTGAGGGCCTAAATGAAGTTTTTTTTTAGATATATCACCTCAATAATAAATTAATGCTCTAGTTGATCCCCAAAAATGAATCTCCTTGATGATACCTTTCCAACGAGCTATCGTGCAGCCCAAACAGATATTGTATTCCAAAGTTACGCTCCTGGGAAGTTGATACACCAAACTACCCAAAACGGGGTCCACAAAATTGTTGGATTTTCATCTTCTGGGGATAGGGTTTTGGATTTTATTTATGTTAAAAAGTCCTTTAGATCCTCATTGTAACCATATTATTGTGAATTTGAGTACCCGTCACATCTCTTCTGAGAGATAAGTTGCCACCATTCTAGTGAGTCTTTGACTCTGTATTTCTACAATTTTGTACATTTCGCTCATTAATAGAAATTGTGTATTATTGTATCTCTGTGTTTATGGTCGCATCTATGATATATTTATTTAATATTATTGGATATCCGAGATATCTCTGTACATTTATTTATTATATCTCTGCTCTCATTTCATGCCGAAAATAATCTGGATCACCCATGACTCTGGATCTTGACAACCCATATTCTTCTCAAAATTATCAACTTCCCATGCCTTTGGATCCAAAGAATGTCCTGGCCTAAAATGAGAATCATCCTTAGTAGTCTACATAGTCGCATTTCTATGGGTCATAATCCCCACTAACTGAGATACCATACTTGAATATTTTGTTGTTGAAGTCTCCCTTTTTCTCCAAACCTTCCAGGTGAAAGGATTTGAGCATTCATTCACAACATGACCATGTTCATGGCACCGAAAAAAACAAAATGGCAAGTTTTGGTAGTCTAGAATCTCGGTATGAGTCTATCCATCTTTTTCCAAGACCACATAGTCATAAAGTCTCTCCTTGGTGTCAATCTCAACCAAAATGCATGAAATAGCTTGGTCATAGCTGGAAATAAAAGATTCATTGACCTTAATTTTTTTTCCTAATCAATCTCCCAACTCTTTAAGCAAATCCACACTCCAAAACATAAGAGGAAGTCTCGATAATTTCACCCACACCAGAACTGTTTTAGTTTTCTCTACTTGTGATTCAAAGAGGGGATGCTAGGGTTTGAGAGAAAGATATGAAGACCCCAAAAACCACATTTCTCCAAGGATCTCATTTGTTTTTGCATCTATCCAAAAGGAGAAACTATATCGTCCTTTGATTAGGATGTTAAAATAGGGACCATATCCTATGAACATCTATTACTAGGAATAGTCTTGAAAAAGTAATTCATGAACATATTTTACTAGGAATAGCCATGTTACCATAGGTGCAAAGATACACACATAAGATAATGTGGTCAAGCCACATGTACAATGATCAAGGTGAAAATAACCCAAGAGAGAAGGACGTCCCCTCTAAAGAAGGATGGATGTGGCTCCAATGTGCAACATTAGCCTCCAAAGGCCCTCCCAAAGTGTGTAGATGCTCCATAAATTCATCAAAACTAAATGGAAGAGTCCTAGGATTCCTTAGATGTGACTGTACAAGCCTCCCTAGTGAAAAACGTCCTCAAGATCATGAAATAAAACCCTCCAAAGGGGGTTGCTTCTCCAAAAAAATTTCATAAGTCATGCATGAGGGTTAAAAACCTTCCTTAAAAGTGCAATGCAAATCCTCTAGTGTACTACAATGTGGGCACATGAGTCTTCCAATGAGAAGGTGCTTAACAAGGAAGGAAATAACCCTCTATGAGTGGGTGGCTTCCTTTAAATCAACTCCAACAAGCAAGTGTGAGGTCTCCATGGTAAAATAATGTCCTCATATAAAGCAAGTAACCTTAACCAATCATGGAATGACCCTCTCCAATTCAAATGATGTCCTCACGTGCTAGAGTAGCTAGAAGATAGTCCCCCAAGGGGTCAACCCTCAAAATAAGTAAAGAACAACTTCAAAGGTGATGAAGGAAGAGAAATCTCATGAGTCGTGAATGTGGCATGTCAAGAGGTGACCAATGCAAGTGAACATAACCCAAAATGCCTCAAATCATGTGACCAATGCCTTGGGAACCATGAGCTACATCGCTAAATGTCAATTGCCTTGGGAATTGTGAAGATGCCCAAAAATCGAAGTGAAGCAAATGCCATCCTTAAACCCTAGGGTTCCTCAATCACCATATAATTAGTCAACAAGTCCTCAAATCCTCCATCAATATCCATGAAATCAACAAGTACCCCCACTATGCAAAGCTCAAAATACAAGGGCTAGTGAAGAAATTCACTAAGGTTACCCCTTGCCAAAATAAGGGGTAACACCCTTATCTAGTCCTTTGTTCTTAAAAGTGGATTGTTATCTTAAGCCTCTCCAGACATAGGTTGTGTTGGTTGTTTGAGGCTTCTTTGCTCCATTCTTTGAGGCTTCTTTGCTCCAATCAAATTGTATTTCTATTTAGAACCTCCTTCCCTTGAGGTCACCTCCTCCCTTCGAAAGGGGAGATCAACATGGAGGTTAGGAATGATAAATTATGGAAGTACATTCAAATAAATTATATTTTCCTCCCTCAAACTCTTGGCCCCAACATGGCCTTCTATTATTTGCATTTTTTGCAGCATCAGGACAACCTCATTGTCTTTATTGATTACATCTTATGCCATTGGTCACAATGCCTCAAGATTATGCTCAGTTATTTGTGGGTTTGTTCCCACTACTTGTGGGTTAGAGTAATATCACAAAAACTTGTGAGTGGAGAGGATGTGTTAGTTGCACTATATTTGGGAAGATGTAGATTAAGAAACATTTTCTTTATATGTCCCATATATTGTGATATTTAGGGGAGATATCACTACCTATTCCATGATCATGGAGGGATTCTTACCACCATCTTTTGATATCTTCTTGCTAGATGTATAGATTTATAAATATGATATGTGATCACTTATAGAGGAATTACCTTGTGAGAATTTTCAAGACCCTACACCACTAGGCTTATAACTTCTTCTTTTTTACTCATTGCATAACCTATTTTTTCCAATCTATTTCACTGACTAGAGGTGCTAAGTGTTAGGTAGACTTCTTAGCCATGGATGTGGATGAAATCATATCTGTGAGACAACGGACATCCTCGCAATCAGTTGGTATATTTTTCACCTTTGCAAAGTCATAGGACCATACCTGCTCATGGTGTTTCTCCTTAGCCTTGATTGAGCATGTAGACTTCCATGATTTTTCTCTTCAGCCTTGGATGTTAGGATAGTTTTGATAGACTGCTCCTAGGATCCTCTTAGGTTCATGTAGCTAGGCCCTCTCAGCCCTGCGCTCTCCTTAGAGGACATTATTAGGGTTTGCATCAGCTCCTTCACAATGATGGATATTAACACAAATTTGTGTTCTTCCTCCTCTAATTCTACCTTTATCTCTGATATTGAGTAGTGTTTTCTGTCTTTCTAGGGTTTACCTTTTTGGTTCACTCTTTCTCATGCACTTGTTTTCTTTTCTTGCACTTTCATATGTAACTTTTCATCTTTTAACTTTTAGGAGTGATTATAGACACCCATAGTTTAATGTTAATTGGTGTATATTCTAGACCCATTGACCTAGTCTTTAGTCATTTCTTGACATTAATAAAATTATCCTATCTACCTATGAAATTGTGTTGCATGGTGAACACAAGTTTGTCCATAACAACATACCAAACACCTAATTAGTTGTCATTTCAAAATGCACAGTACTTCCACTTCACTATTCAATTGGAGCTTCATTCACTGGGAGAGATCGTGTCATCATACGAGAGATTCTAGTAAATCCTTACCTTATCTTTTCTTAAGATATGTTAGATTAATATAGTGGTAAGTTTGTAAATAGTATGATCGGATTCTAATTATTATTGAACATGTGGCTGACTCTAACTTGTAAAATTTCCAACAACTTAGAAGATGTGATTGTTATCTATAATGAAATGTAACGCAGTACACACCCACAAGCATGCCCGCTCACAGGATCTTCTCTTCCCTCGGCCCAAAGAACACTAACCGTCCTTCTATTTCCCTATCGGGAAATTTGCACCCACAGAACTCTCGTGGGATCCCCCTCTCTTTGCTTGTCGGGAGATCGGAACTCGCGACTTCGCGGATTCAAAGGTCAGTGGCCGGGTGTTGGTTCTACGAATCTCCGAACACCGATATGAGTCAACGTTGACCTTCCCCTTCTCCTATCGGGACTTTCTCTACCGTGATCTCGGCACTCGCGATATCGAGCAACTTGCTTTACCGACTCCTGACTCCCAATATGTTGATTATCCGACACGCGTGCGAGTTGACCTTTTAACGTCCCATCACCTCTATCATGAATTCGGGGTTCTCGATTTCGTGAATCCGGACGCTATTGTATCGGGACTTCTCTCCATGAAACCCTGATAGCTCGTGCCACCTGTCCTCCACTCACCGACTCTGTTGTGGCCCACACACACTGTCCTTCAACTATTGAGATATCGCGTATCGCGATATCACGATTTCTATTGCAATAGTTTGGAGTTTCGATCTACGAAACCCCGATACACGATATACGTGTAGATCCAACGACCCTCGTGGCCCGAATCAATGGCTCTGCCCCTCCTGAGCTTTGAACCTCTAGAAATATGATGTTGTATCTCCCTTGCACCTCTGCAAGATGCAACGGCCCACGGATTATCGCAAATTCTCCTTGGAGAATACCGACCATCCGTTCCTTCTTTGATGATTCTTGCGAAATAACTAAGTATTCCTCCTCCAACACATGTCCTCCTGTGTGTAAACTTACGACACTTCTCGCCAACCTTCAAGGAACAACTTTCTCTATGCTGTCCCTCAACGAATTTTGAAGGCCTATCCCTCCTGAGCTCTTCCTCGACTTTGCATCTTCTTAGAAAGACCTCTTGCTCGCACTCCTGGTGGCAACCTTCAGACACTTCCTAAGTGTTGAAGTTATTTGACTCTGTTCACTCCTACAGCAGTGGTCCTTCGATACTTTACTCAAGTTCGCAACCCTGAGATTCTTACCCAGCCTGCGCACTCCTTGCACGGCTCTTGTATCCCAATTCCACTCTTGGGATGAATGAGAACAAAAGCTTTCTCTATCTGAACCTTCTGTCAATGCACTCCTTGCGGACACTTCGACTTCACTCCTTGCAGGAATTCTCTGGCTCAAATAGAGAAACAATTGAAACTCATTCCTTATTCCTCTTAGACTTCAATTCAACCATGAAATCATATACATAGCATATAAAAGCAAATGTATAACAGGAAGCAAACATTCATGAGCATATTCATCAATACATGGAGAACAACACAAACCATGAATTTGAATCAAAGCTTTCTTCTATTAATTCAAATGTCTGTACATGGGTGTCTTTACACAGCTCTCTACTTGCTCTTCTTCCTGAATTCTCCAGAATTATGATACAATGCACAATGAGGGTGTTTATATCCCATTTCCCTCTTTCTCTCTACAACTGTCTACTCTAGAATTAAATTTCTATCTACCTGCATTAACTACCTTAAATGCCTCTACCTACTAAGGACGAGAGTTAAAGGCTCAAGGTCCGATTTCAATATACAAAGTGCGCTTCATTAAATTATCACATTAATGTTCGTGCAACAGTTTCAAGGTGTTTTCAAAACTTGTGCTGGCGCTTGTCCAACTGTCCTCCGCTTTCGCGTTGGCTCGCTTGATGTGGGCGATGCTCCTGCATCAAAATGAGCGTAATCCAACTACTAGGATTTCATTTTATATTTTTATCTATTTTTTCTACTATGATACAAGGTCTAGATAAAACAAAGAATCAATTGTAGCGATCCTCACAATTGACATAAACATTGATGATGTGAAATGGATCCTTTAAATAAATAAAAAAATTCAATTATAGAATAACAAAATTCAATTTTGCAAAGTTGAGTGAATAGTTCATAACTCATTTTTTCTTAGAAGATGAAATGAACCGTTGTGATGGTTAGCTTTTTAAGGCAGCCTATTAAATATGAAAACTGTGGAGAAGAAGGGCATTCATTCAATGAAGAAGAGAGTTTGAGAGGAAATGAAGAAGCAAGACAGTGGTAAAGTATGAGGAACTTGGAAGAAGAGGCATGTTTAAAGATTGAAAGTTGTCTTTGAGCTAAATCCATTTGCAAAATGTGTCAGTTAGTAAGAATGCATCATATTCTCACTTAAAAGTGCATAGATCACTATTGTAATGATTTTTCCTTTTGGGTTTAAGGGGTAAGGGTAAGAGTTTCTATGATACATTTAAATCCTTTGTAGTATATTTTTCCGGTCTATTGTTTTTTTGGATGTTTTCTCCTATTGGAATGCTTAATTCCTACTTGTCTTAATGATTAATATGTGGATCTTCATCATATTATATGGTTGTAATTTTTGGTTATTGTGAGAAAGTGACAATATTTACGTGACTTGTTTACTTCTAAGTTTGAGGAGGTTGTTAGATCTAGTTGAGAGATTCTCTCTAACTATTATCTTCTAGTTTGGTGTGAAGTTGAGATATTCCATCAACAAGTTGTTAGTATGGTTAAGATAACTTGCCTATCGTAAACCAAATTGTGATATATTTATATTTATATGTAAAATTTTGATTGAATAAAATACTCATTTTTAGTTTTGTGTGAAATGAACTCATGTATACTCTCTATTTTGCTTGACTCCCCCATAGGAGGGCCTAAAAAAATGTGAGAGATATGAGGTCTAATCCTTTGTAAATATATGGGACTAGGCTTGACTCCCTGGAGGGCATAGGAAAATGTGAGATATCTAAGGTCTAATTCTTTGTTAATATTTAGAATTAGATTAGGATTAGCATGTGAGAGTATATTGTTTTTTAAGTTGAGAGTGGAGTGATTTCTTCTATGTATTTTGTGTGGATATTGAAACATGTTGTTGCAATGAGGATGGAGATTGTGAAGGACGTTGAGGTGGTCGGTGAATGTATCCTAGAATATGTGGGCATAGATTTCATAGACAAGAGCCGTAGTCACTATGTGTTCCAAATGCAGGAGATACACCAAACCTTTTGCTTGGTTAACTATGCAAGAGGAGTGAATGCAAGATCTATTAAATACACAATATTTGTGTATCTGGATTGGTAGGGGAATGAAGAGAAAATCTATTGAATTTTCATTGCTAGTGATTGATTATGTGTCGATACAATTCATAAGTTTACAACGTATTACATTGGCAAGATTAGTCAAATCAATCTATGGTCCTATTGTGCTTGAAAATTGAGAATTGAACGGATTGAATAATTGTGCATTGTTTGAATACTCGGATAGTAAATAGTGAAGTGCACATTCCTACCCATAGCAACCATTAGTTTTCATGAGATGTGATTTCTGAAAAGGAAGATGCCACCGTGGAATGGAGTCGTCATCACTCTACGTGAGAATAGAATTGTCATGTTGTTGGAAAGTGAAGATAATGCCTAGATCTAAAGTCCATATCTATAGTCAAGAACCAGGAAATGGTTAGTTGTATCAAGTTTACCAACGATCAATACATCTGCAAAATTGAAGGAAGGTCCCACATAAGAAGATTGTTGATTTGTATCTCCGAAGAGGAAGTTATATTAGTTTCATTTTATTAGAGTTTTAAATAAGTATCAAACATTATTTTTAATTGTGAAATAAATGATGATGGGTTTCCAAAAATCAGAAGTGCAGTTGAGTCATTTGCATGTTCAGAGGAGGAATCTAGTGTAAGTTCAACTCATGGTGGATGGTTGTTTGACAGTAGAATATGTTGTAGGGGATCGGAGAAACTATGCCTCATTGGGGTTGCGAGATAAGTATGTCGGTACTGCTTATCTAGATAGTTTGGGATAGATCCAAGACTACAATGAGGAGATTACACCTTTCAGAAGAATAGGGGAAAAAAAGATGGAGTTCGAATCCTGCAAGATTTTAGAAATGTTTAAGATGTTGAAGAAGACATTATTTGACAAATATTGACACAAGTACTCATTAAGAAGGGGTGTTGGAATGATTAATTCCTACTTGTCTTAATGATTAATATGTGGATCTTCATCATATCACATGGTTGTAATTTTTATTTATTGTGAGGAAGTGAAAATCCCTATGGTACTTGTTTACTTCTAAGTTTGATGAGGTTGTTAGATCTAGTTAAGAGATTTTCTCCAACCAATTATCTTCTAGTTTGGGGTAAAGTTGAGATATTTCCTCAACAAATTGTTTGTATGGTTAAGATAATTTTCTTATCTTAAACCAAACTATGATGTACTTATATGTAACATTGTTGATTGAATAAAATCCTCAATTTTAATTTTGTGTGAAATGAATTCATGTCTACTTTCTCATTTTCTACTCTCTCATTTGCTTTCATCTCTAGTTCTAGATATTCCTAGGTGTTTTCCATTTAAAACAAAGACACAATAGTATTGATTGCACCCATTATTGATTGATTGAATCGTTGGATTAACCTTCAGCGCTAATACCAATATGTTGAATTGACGGCCTTTTGACAACTCGTTGATTTCCCAGTACATTGGCATGGAATTGTGTAAATAGTGCTTAGCTACAACCATTTCTTAAATCATGAAATGTTTACAACACTCTGAATAATTAATTTTGTATGTTGGTTAAATTCTTATGCATTGTTTTGAATGGGTATAAACAAAAATTGACTGTGGACTTAGACGTTGGGAGAGAAAAAAAATGTTTTTTTGGATTCCGAGCTGTCAATGAATGAAGGGGAAACATTTTATGGGAATTCAAACGTTGCCCATTCCCTTTTTTAATGACCTTTTGTTGAATTCGTGGGTTTGTGGAAATGTTGGCATTTGTAAAGGGATGATTTCCATTGATATTTATTTGTTATAGCCATTCTTTCTCTTGTTGTACATTGGTTGAGTATTGGGAGTGGACACAGTCCTTGTAGACACCTATGGAATGTTGTACTCACTCCATGTTATGGACAAGATTTGTTTGGGTGTAGAATATAGAATTAAAAGCATATTAAGTGCATGGGAATACCTTCCATTACTTTTGTCACAAGCATCCAGGTGATATTTGGACTGGCAATATAAAGACTTTAAAAGTGTTGTGGTTGGGAAATTGGGATAGACAAACATGTAGCACGCATAGCTTTTGTTTTTCTTTGAAGGAAATA